>CATIWM010092009.1:0-21415 GCA_949671775.1 Mallotus repandus | reverse complement strand
ATTAAAGTATTGAAATATATATATATATATATATATATATATATATATATATATATATATATATATATATGTATGTATATATATAAGATGGGTTTGTTCTTTTTTTATTTCATGAACTTGAAGTGTATAGTTAATGAACTTGTATGATGTGTTCAATGAATTTGTAGTTTTTTTTTATTGATGAATCTATATAAAATAATGAATTGAAGCATTAAAAAATATATATAAAAGATGAGTTTGTTCTTTTTTATTTCATGAACTTGAGGTGTATAGTTAATGAACTTGTATGTTGTATTCAATGAATTTGTAGTTTTTTATTGATGAATTTATATAAAACAATGAATTAAAGTATTAAAATATATATATATATATATATATAAAGATAAGTTTGTTCTTTTTTTATTTCATGAACTTGGAGTGTATAATTAATGAACTTGTATGTTGTGTTCAATGAATTTGTAGTTTTTTTATTGATGAATCTATATAAAATAATGAATTAAAGTATTAAAAGTGATGAATCTTTAGTTGATAACTAATGAACTTTCATGATTTAATCAATGAATATATTCTACTTGACCGATTAACCTATTAATTTTACTTAATATTAATATATTAGATTAATAATATTAATTAATAATATTGTTCCATTAAAGTACACGGTGAAATTTGTTAAAAAAAAAAGTACACATTAGAAGAGTTTATCAATCTAGCTAATAAAGCTCCTTTCAAAAAAAACAAAAAACAAAAAAGAATCTACCTAATAAAGCAAAGGAACTCTTCATGGGGGTGACAAAGTAGCGGTGAAAAGAAGTGAACCAGCTCATGGGTAGGGTATTTTGCACCAGGAAATGTTCTTCTTCCTCTACACATTCACCCGCAATCCATAAAGCCATTTCACGAATCACGTCATGAACTTCAACATATTTGCCTTCATCTTCCAATAAACATGCACGAACTAGAGTACTCATGGATTTTTTTATTGCTATGATCTGCAGTTACAAAGCTTATTTTACTCCTTAGAAAAAGAACTTGCTGTTACAAAGCTTTATTAGAAAAACCAATTCTCATAAGAGTACTCCAGCTTTTGCTTATTTGCCTCTAGTTCCTATAGTTACAAAGCTTTTTTCCATCGTTGGAGAAAAATTTTATATTCAATAAAAGATTGTCTCCTTACCTGCACAATGAGCAATAAGCATTGAAATATTAGACTTTTGGCCTTGTTCTACATGTTGTAGATTAGACTAGAGATTTTCAGTGCTTGCTTGCTGGTAAATAAGAAGAAGTCGCGCAAGAACAAGAAGAAGAAGCGTGAAAAAAAAAAAAGACACAAGTGTGAAACTTAAGAGGCACACATAGCGTCATAGACAGTAGACAAGTGTTCATGACTTAATTTACTTCGTTTAGTTGCTTGGGCTACAATGAAGGATATTGCCTCCTAGTCCTGGCCCAGCTGAGCTCAAATAAGCGTCGACCTTTCCACAAAATGGGCTCAAAAGCCCATCAACAAACACCTCATCATCAACATCTTCACCGGCGAGGCGAACGTCATACTTTAGCCATAAAACCTCCAGAAAGAAACTCCACTTCGTTTCCAAAAATCATCGTTTCCGTCTGATCATATATCAAATGGACGCTCTCTTTGACGCAATCAACGTTAAAGACCTCCTATCGACTGGAGACTTAACGGACCCAACTTCACCACTCTCCGCGCCGGATCTTCGCCTACTAAAGTCCAGACTCGAAACTCACTCTCTGCAAATAAAATCCAAAGTACAATCATACCTCCTTGCACACTACAGCGACTTCTCCTCTCTATTCACGCTCTGCAACGATGCCGTTCTGCGGACTAATCAAATAAGCGAAAAGGTCACTGATCTTGTAAATTTAGTTTCGGATTCAAAAATTGACGTTGAAATTAGGGAAATTGTGGAGGAAGAGAATGAGAAAATGAGAGAAATGAAGGTGAAGAAGGAATTATTGGAGTTAGTGAAGAGTATTGTTGGAATTAGCGAGAGATTAAGAGGTGTTAAAGATGATTTGAAGAATGGACGGTTGAGATTTGCTGCTGAGGAAGTTAGCGTTTTGAAGAATATTTTGAGAGTTGATGATGGTGGTGATGAGAAGGAGCCTATTGTGTATGGATTGTTGAGAAAGGAATGGCTTGATCGCTTTGAAGAGGTAATTATAATTTTCCGTGAAGGCTCTGTTTGGTTGCTGAGGAAATTCAATTTTAAATGGATTTGACTAGGTAAAAAGTTTCAGTTGAATATGGTATTTTTGTGAAACAATACAATGTGCGATTTCTCGGCAACCAAATGGGGTGTTATTGTTACTATGTTGACGTAATTGGTGTTTATTTGTGATTTTTATTGAGTTTGTGATTGTCTTTTAGATGAATTGGATTTGGGTTTGTAGATTCAAGAGGTTCTCGTGAAGTTCATGGAAAATGCAGTACGGTTTGATCCTGATTCTGGTATAATTCATGTCAAGTATCGGCTGAGCGTTGATGGATTAGATGCTGGAGTTGACCTTCACACAGTTTTGGAAGCATTGGAAGTGAGTGTGCTAGTTATTTTATCATCCACAAAAAAGAAAAAAAATTATTTTCTTTTTTATGTTATGAATTTGTATGTCAACCATGTTAGGATTGGATTCTGCATGATAAAAATAATTAGTTGATATATTATGGATATTTATTATGGACATAATTTGATATAAGGGAAAATTTGCATCATTGAAATACTTTACATGAATGCAATTTTATATATATTGAATCCCAAATTTCTTTTCCTTTTTACTGATTATTAGGGGTTATTGTAGGTGATTGGCATTTTGGATTATGGTCTTGCTAAAGTGGCTGATCAAATGTTCAAGTTTGTTATCATCCCTGCTGTGAATTCTGGATCATCTATTTCATTCATAGATGATTCTGAAAAAGGTTCAAAGGAAATGACTGGGGCAATGTTGAAGATGGTAAAGTCAGTTGATCCAAAGGTAAGATTGCTTACTAATATGTTGGAAAACTGTTCACTGGTGACTTTTATTATAATGGGAATGCCAATTGTGCAGCTATAATTCAAAATGTGTACACCTATATGTATGGCTTGTTGCAGAAGGGCGTTGCTCTATAAAACAAGTATATTTGATTTGGTTTATTAATAATTGCTTTGAGAATATATTGTTTCATATGGATGGAGTGAAGTCTTACATGAATCTCCTGCATTTTTATTTAGTGGTATATGCTAATTGTTGACATTTGTTATTCTTTGATTGTCAGACGGAAGATGTGGATGGTGAGAAAATGTATTCAGGGATTGTTCAGGTTGTAAAGTTTATTTTCAAATGCATATGCTTCCAAAATGTTTCTTGGATTCATTGTTTTGGAAGATTGACATGGCCCAGGATATCTGAATTGATTATTGCAAACTTCCTCTCCAAGGTATTTTATCTGATTATTCATACTTGAGCTACATGTATCATTTTTTATTTTGTCTGTTTTGTAGTTATTGTGATAAGAAATGCTCATTATTTGTTTAAAGAGGGCTCCTCTATTAACAGAAAACTAGCGAAAACACACATCCTAGGATATGACACTGCCTCTATCCATCATCAACCATTTATATGCATTGCTTAAAATAACCAAGCTGGGCACACATTTTATTATGGAAATATAATTAACATTGTTATTTGATACTTTTTATTGTTGTCCTGCAATATAATGACTTTCAAGAAGTTGCCTCATGCCCTTTTGAGTTTTTGCTTGAACAAACGTTGGATGCGTCTGTCTGTAGCTATAACAAATATGACATAGAGGGCTGCAAACTGTTAGAAAATTATGTAAGCACATGCTAATTATTACTTTCATATAACAAATAACTACTGCTAGTTTTCGAACATGACGGAGGCATGGGAAGCAAATTGATTGAGTCATTGAAGGAAGTCCAATGTTGGCAAAAATTAAGTTAGCTCTAGCACTGTGATTTTTAAATAATGTTGTAGTTTTGGGGGATTACTTATTCTCGAAAAAAAAAAAAAATCAGCTGTGTAGATTATTATCATGCCCATAAAAAAAAAATCTAAGTGGTAAATTGTTTGCTTAAGCCTTTGACTTCCAATTATGCAATTTGATAGTAATGATGGGCAAGGCATCTGCAGGGTTAGTTCCTTCTGTGTACTTGTCAAGAGTAAAAGGACTGGTAGTTTTACATCCTCTAATAGTACCTTAACTTTTGTTCCAGTTATTATGGTTATGCAAAGGAAGCTGAGATAGTGTACCAGTTGTGAGATTATTAATATTCTTGAGGTTTTTTCCCTATATTAAAATAGATTCATTTACATTGAGATGTCAAGGTTTTGGAAGTTGTAAAAGAAACTGTTTGTAGGTATTAGATAATTTGGGATGAGAGTTGGAAGTTGTTTGATTATTATTTTTTTTCTTTTATTTCTTCTTATACTAGCAATCGGAAAGTTGTAGCACTAGGCTTTGCACTTCTTCATATTTGGTAGCAAATAAGTAATAATACAAAGTAGAAGGCTGTTCCTCATTTTGTTCCACATTGTAAAATTACCCTTTTTCCAGTCATTGTAATTTTTTTTTGAATTGTTTAATTCTAGTAACCCTAATCCTGTATTATAGGTTAGTTACTGCATGAGACACCAGGCTTGAGCACCTACTTCTTTTTTGTGGACTATGAGTCCACCTGGATTTACTTTTAGCTCTGTTTTGGGTTGATATGTGTTCCGTGAAATTGAAGATGGCTGCAGATTGTGAGAGTAGTAGACAGCCTTCATGTGCTTGTGTAGTGGTTTTTTACCAAGTTTGATCAGACAGTGAACTGGTTTCCTGGATTGTGTTGCAATTTGATAGGAAACATCATATTTGTAATAATCTTATCTAAGGGAAAGTATTTGCTCATAGCATGTTTTGAAGTGGGGATGTCTGATCAACGTAGGTGCTTGATTGCATTAATGTTCTGTCAGTTGTGCCGTATATTGTTGATTATGCACAGGAATTGATGTTTGGTCTCTCATTGGAGTGGAAATTTATATTTATTTTTGGCCGTAAGAAGAACTGCAACTTCCCCATGTAATGAAATTACAATGGTTTTGATTTGGTTGTTTAACTTGTTTGCTTTTTCATATGTGCTTCATATATATATATATATATATTGTCTTCTGCTTCCACATGCTCTTTATTGCCTTATTTTTTTTTTCAAATGATGGTACCTACTGGTTTGTTACTATGACTGGAAAATGAGGTTTTCCTTTTGGTTTCAGGCCATTCCCGAAGATGCTTCAAAACTTGCTGACTTTCAGAATATTATCAAACATGCTTCCAAGTTTGAGGCTGATTTGAAGGAAATGAATTTCATTTCAACATCTGATAGCACAGACCAAAGGTTGAGCAATTTCGCTGAAAACGTTGAGGTTCACTTTGCATCTAGGAAGAAAATGGAAATTTTGGCAAAAGCTAGAAATTTGCTTTTACAGTGTGACTTCACCATTCCAGAAGTGAGCTTTCAAGGACTGAGATGCTTATTTATTGAGATACCACTGTTTGTTAGTTGGTTGGTTAGTTTTTGAATAGTGAATATTTCTGCAGGAGTATACAAGAAAAGGTCCTTCACTGAAGAATGCTGCAATAGCTGAAAATTCTTCTGAACATGTTGTTGACCTGCTTTTTCTATCAGAGAGGTGTGTGGTGTCCAAAGCAGCTTTTCAACTCATGGAGTTAGTGCACAAGACACTTAAGGTAGTTGACCCAAAGATAGATAAGTTCAGACTTCTTTTCCTCTTCTTCTTTGACCCAAAGAATTGTTCCTTTTTCTAATATTGTGATAACTTAAATTAATCTATTGCATTAATATTAATGTACTGATTTGAATTAATGCATTGCTTCAATACTTTTGGCATGCTACTTTTATCATTGGAGTGAGGTGGAATGTACTGAACAATTTTTTGCCTTCTTAATAGCACTGTTTAGGTTGCTGGGATTTTGGTCATTATCCTGGCTTGCTCCATTTGTTTTGTGAGAAGTTGGAAGGATGCTTTAAATTCAGAAGGATAGTTGTAGTTGTGTGGAAGAGTAGGAGGTGGGTGGTTTCTATTTCAGCAGGATAGGTGATATTGAGGCATTGTTCTAGGTTTTTGTGCACATAGCTATTGTGTTAAAGGAGCATTTTCATAAAATGGCCATTGAAAGAAGCCAGCAACATGCTCTTTGTACTGGATGAAATTTTCTTGTTTTTCTCTAATTTTTGCCTTATGTCTAACAGCAATAAATTTTGAAGCCAGTTCAATATAGGAGCCTCTAACCCATTCTGAATAGATTTAGGTGGAATCTGTTATCCACAACTGAGGTTTCACATGATCAAGATCAACTCTGTTCCTCTCTCTCTCTGATGCAATATGCTCAGTATTTTTTGTAGAAATTTACAAAGGCCGTGACTTTATTTAACTTGCTTGAACTCTGTACAAATTACTAAAACTGCATACTTCATTTAGAAGGATGCTATTGTGCAATTTTGTTGCATGTCCATCCAACCTGTAAATATATTGGCATTTTTTTCTTTGATGGGAGGATGAAAAAAAATATTATTAAATCCCTAAATAAACTCCTAACATATATTTTACTTATGTTAGATGGCAATTTGGTGCAGGATGTTTGCTTGTCATCTCCTAGAGTTGCTCTGGAATTTTATCATGCTGCAAGGGATGTTATTCTTCTATATGAGGCTGTTATTCCTGTCAAGGTTAGTGCATGGGAAGTTAGTTCTATAACATGAAATTTAGCCTGCCAAATCCTTTGTGGTGTATTATCGGGGTCTATCTTGAACTCTGCACTGTTGGCATAAAATCAATGAGCATTCCCAAAGGCTCACTATAAAATGCATGATTGTTTTTTAGTTTGGACCAAGTACCCCATATCCGTGCGGAAATTTTCATATCTCCTCATTTTTTATTAGACAAATCTCATAAGTATTGTCTTTGTTATTTTTAAAGCTGCTTGGGCTCCTTTAAGGAACTTTGAGGGTTGCTCTGCTCTATAAATTTTCATTAATTAAATTATTTTTATCATTTTTATTTGTCAAAAATTTTACATATTTTCCTATTTCCTTTGAGATGGATGATATATGTAATATGCTTGGTCTCAACCAAAGCTTCAAGTCTAGCACCCTTTTCATTCTAAAAGCCTTATTTGTGCTGGCTAGACAAAATGCTTTAAGTGTTTCATGACAATTTTATGTTCATAATTATGTTAGTAACCTTCAGTTTTGCCTTCTGAAGCTAGAAAGGCAGCTTGATGGCATCAACCAGGCTGCTATTCTCATGCACAATGATTGTCTCTATCTGTCTCAAGAGATACTTGGACTAGCATTTGAGGTATGCATGGATAGACCACATTCTTAATTGTCCATAATGATGAATATAGGTATTGCAAAGCATAATATATTTATTCATGTGTGTATGAATGTTTTACTAGAATTGTTCAGCTTTTAGGACCATTCTCATTTTCTATTGTTTTTCAGTGACATTTAACAGAAGATTATCTATGAGATAGAAGTGATAAGAGAACTTGAGTCTCTATACCTTGTTGACATCTAACTGATTGCATGCCTTCGAATTGTGATGTTTTAGTATAGGTCAGACTTTCCAGGTAGTATTAAGGAGCATGCTGTTTTTGTTGATTTGGCTCCGCGCTTTCATGTCATGGCTGACGAGATACTACATAAGCAAATCCAACTTCTTGTTTTCAATTTGAAAGAGGTACCAGATAAGTAATCAATTAGATGACATTTTTTAGAAATTTGAAGGTCACTGGACCATATAAACTGGTATTTTGTGCTCTGTTGACCTTCTGAAAAAATTACTGTTAGGCCATAGATAGCGCCAATGGCTTTCAGAATACACATCAGATGCAACAATTTGAATCTGTAAAATTTTGCCTAGATCAGGTCAGTATCTTTTATTGCACTTCTCTTCTTTTGTTGTGAATTCATTATCCGTAAATGTATGAGGCAGAGTTTAAACATTTTTGTATCAGGTTGTTTTTATTCTTGAGAAAGTGCATATAATATGGGAGCCTCTCTTGTTGCCTTCCATTTACAATAAAAGCATGTGCATGGTTCTAGAGTCAGTTTTTTCTAGAATTGTGAGAGACATACTTCTTATAGATGATATGGCAGCCGATGAAACGTTACAGGTATGATCTATATAGTTCTTGGTATTATTGGTTTATGTTTAGAGGATATCTAATTCTCTTGTATTTGTCCAGCTACAAAGATTGATTCATTTGATGCTGGAAAGCTTAAATTCCTTGATAGAGTCCTTGATTGCTGTCAACCAAAAGAAGAAGTCAGAAGAGCATTCTAGATCCACTCTAGATTATTTAATACCATCTTTATGTAGAATTCGGAAACTTGAAGGTATGGTCTTAGTCTGTTTGCTTAAGCTTGTTTTTGGAAGTTGATAAAGAAGTAGTTGATTTGTGGCCCTAATTTATGTTTTCCATAATTGTTTTCATTTTTAATTTTCAGAATTACTGGATATGCCTTTGAAATCCATTACTATGGCTTGGGAGAGTGGAGAGCTCCTTAGAGCTGGTTTTACAATGTCAGAGGTATATATACATCCGGCTCTTTGCTACATTTCAAAGAAATTACCTGTCTTTTATGCAGAATGCATCACATCTTTATGTTAAATTTATAGGCAAATATTTTATGATGGAGTGGTGGTTGGTGAGTACTGATGGTAACTTTTTTCTACCACTCATAACTCTGTAGTCCCCCCCCCCCCCCCCTTTACATAAACATGCAACTTTTGTGGGGTAAAGCACTGCATATGCAATGCAGGTAACATGTTACTAACAATTAATCATTTTATTTAAAGCTTCATTGAGTATCTGTTAGTGTTCTAGCGATTTCTGCTAACTGTTAGTTCTGATGATCCTAACCACTAACCATTGATGGAGTTTTTGTGCTTTTGTCTGCTAATTGGTCATTATACTGGATACCCAAAGAGATTATGCCTCGTAGCTCAATTAGAAAGTTGTTTTTTCCCTGGTTATCTGCAACTAAAAATGAAGTATAAAAGTAAAACTGAGCATGGGATGAAGCTTCTTAAATTCATTAGTGCATTTAACTCTGCTCCACATTCTTCAGTGTGCTCAGGAGCCTTTTGATTTTGCAGGTAAGAGATTTCATTAAAGCAATATTTACAGATTCACCACTGCGAAAAGAATGCCTTTGGAGAATAGAAAATGTGAGTTTGTAGAAGTTACGGTTTTTTGAAAATCCAACTTTCATTAGTGTTGGAGAGGTGAGCAAGGACAAAATACAAAATGAACTGAAGAGAAGGAAGTTTTCAGCAAGCACTCTCTGGGGACATTACAATTTGTCATCTGAAGTCGACTTCCGCACAAGATTGGTTGTATTCATAATCCAAAAAAAATCTTTAGATTTATGCATTTTATCACACATTTTGTCAAGCAAGTTTCTTAACAAAACAAAGTGTCTTATAGCAGGATGTGAAGTAAAATTTGTGCACATTTTGTTTTTTGGTATTTTTTTGATTAAAAAAAAATCATTTATATTTGTGTGCTGCAATTAGGAAGAGGGAATTAGCTGAAAGGGTTGAAATGGAAGCCATGCATTTGCATTTTTCTCTTGGTTGGTAGTTATTGAAAGTGCCTATAAAATGCTGTGTTTGTAAATGCAATGAAACTCTTAACCAAAGTATCTGACTTTTTGAAATTGTAGGCACTTCCCTCTGCTTGTTTTATTGTGAAAATTGAATCTTCTGCTTATTCTACTGTGGAAATTTCTCTCTTTCTGCATTGACTTTTTTTTTCCCTTGAAGTTATTCTACATTGACTTTCAAAATACAGGTCCATGGACAATTTTGAAGATTCCCTCCTAATATAATTTTTTTACCAGTTACAAGCCACCGTTATCTAAAAAAAGAAAATTACACTTCTTAAATTATTATTTTTCTTATAGTAAATGATGTCAAATTTGATTTAAAAAAAAAAAGGGAGGGGTCAGGTGGAGATACACTTCCAATGTTTTATCCTGATGGTATATAAGCCATTAATATTTTTTAAGGTGCAAATACGCATATCCTTTTAAAATCACATATTTAGACTCCTCAATTAAATTATGTTTATTTTCAGCGTTAATGGGACTCATTTTTCTCTGACATGTATGAAAAATATATTAAATAAAGGTTCATTTTTGCCCTTAGCGTTTATAATAAAGAGTAAATTTATCCTAGAAGAAAATTTATAAGCATCTGAATAAAAATTTTTCCTAAAAAATTTATTTAAACTTCTCATTTAATAAAATTTCTTTGACTAATGCTAATGCTAATATGACATCAAAATAATTTATATACATAAATTTTTTATGCTAATTGTTAAAAAAAAAATTGTATAGATCCATCCCACCTAATATGAGATTAAAAAAATTTATATACATAACTTTTTACGCAAATTGTTAAAAAAAAAATTGTATAGATCCATCCCATCTTGTTTAAAAAAATTAAAATTATTTAAATAAAAATGTTTTTATATAGGATGAGATTAATTTTTTAGATGTTTTAAATTTTTTTTGAAATGGAATGGAATGAATCTATGCAATTTTTTAAAAAATATATGTAAATTTTTTTAATATCATATTAGCATTAATAGATTTTGCGAACATGGAAAAACAAACAATTATTTAACATAACACTTATTAAATGAGAAATTTAAATATTAATTTTTTAAAAATTGCATTTAAATGTTTATAAATTTTTTTTTCAAGAGCAAATTTGCTTTTTGCTCCTTTATCTAATAGCATTTTTCTTGCATGTCAAAAATAGTGAATCACTCCTAACACTGAAAGTAGATGCCATTTATTAGAGAGACCTATATAAGTGATTTGTGTATTTACACCTAAAAAAATTAATTGATAGTTTATGTAAGGTTAAGACAACATTAAGTGTACATTTGCGCCTTTTCCGTTGAAAAAAAAAAATTACAAACAGCGTTACTAAATTTAAACACTATCCGAATCTTGCTCAAAGTTTAATTTATGCATATGTATAAAGAATTATTCAGTTCCTTGCAGCACATGTACCAAAAGGCGAACTGGTTACTAACACTATTTGTCATCATATCCTGTTGATATCTAGCCCCAAATAATCTAAACTCTTGCACCAAATTCAGCCCTTTTAAGGTGGAATCGAAGTTTTAACACCTAAACAAGCCGGATGAATGCTCTTGCAAGGGATCCCTTTCACTGTGGCAGAAGAAAAAATGTCATACAAATACCATCAGTTATACACCCACACAAGCACTGTTCATCAAAATCGTTTAGAGCCTGGAATTTTTTTTTAATTCTCTTCCTCAATAATTATGTCTTGCTATAGCTCATCTTTGCTTCTGACATCTTCACCCATTAGTTCTTCAAGAGAGAACTCATCCTCTTCAATGATCTCTCCATCCTTCCCATCCCATGGCTCCGTCTTTACAATTTCTGGGGTACCATTCAGAGCCAAATTTCCTTTTCCACCCCGCCCGGCTTCCTTGACAAACTCTCTGAAAAAAAGATAATAGAAACAAATTGATAATGTTTAAGCGTTTTGCCCATAGGAAAGAAATTGCCAACTATGCATTCTCACACTTACATAATATGTTCAAGTTCAAATGCACTTTTGAGTGGAGCATAGACTCCTTTCTTCACATTCAGGGCTACTAAGGCCGGATACCCATATCCACCAACGCTTACACGCTTCTCAAGGTCTGGCTGCTTACCAGCAGCTGCCCAGACATAGCTGCAGACAAATCAGTAACACATGAATGTTTCAGAAACTATTATGTTCCAACAAAATGTTCTAAACAATATCCAACCAACATGTTCAAGAATAAGTTGTCATCAGATCATGCCTATATGCATGCATAAGCAGACATGCAGATGCAAATAAACATATTTATAGGTACAACAAATTATATTATGCTCACCTGTAAGGACTCCTTTTAAACTTCTCAGCAACTGATAACAGCTGCTCAAGGTACTTGTTCCTTCCTTCTGCCTTTGTGTCCAAAATGTCAGGCAAGAAGGCAACGAAACAGATGGCAGCTGGACCACACTTCTCTTCCATCACATCCTATGATTAGCAGAAACAGTTTTTAATAGTTAATAATGGAAGCTTGAACCGAATCAAGTTTTATTTTTCAGAGAAGTAAGAAATTTACTGGGCCAGTTAGCTCAGTCACTTCAGGTGGTGCAACATTGGTTTCCAGCTGCTCCAAAGCAAATGATTCAATTGCTGATGCAGTTCTGGCACCTTCATAAGGAATTGGAGTATCCTTGTCAGCACCGAACACCAAAATGGTGGGAAATCCTTGCACATTGAACCTGCCCATCAGAGACTGATAACTCCACACTATTAGAACCATGTAACAAGGAAGAATGTTATATCATGTATGAGTTATGTGCTTCGTGTGCTCTCAATCAGACTAAAGCTATCAAAGTGGAATTGTTGACATATTCAACTCAGAATACTGTAAGGTATAAATATGCATAAATAATGAAAGAGGCGTCTTCAAATATTTGTCAACCTGATAATATCATAGAATTTCCATCTAATAGCAGCACAATACAATTTATATGATTGTTCAAGCTTAACAATCTGAACCGAAAACTAGGCTGATTTGAAAGAGAGAGGGAGCATCTAACCATTAATTTGTGAACTGCAAGCACATAAAATATGAAAAACTAAAGGTAACAGAAGGATATAACAACAAATGAAACATCCAAAGCTCTAAATTACCTTCTCAGCATCACAGTCAACATGACCCAGCTTCACCTTCCCCTTCAAGTTATTAGCAGCCTTCTTCCACTCAGGAGCCAGTCTTTTACAGTGTCCACACCTTGAAAGTCAAAAAACGGATAATTTTTTTATCACCAAATTTTCAAAATGAACATTTAAGTCCAAATTATGCAAAGCCAAGTGATAATGCAATTTATGCTTAAACCTAGCCTTTGCAATTCAATTAATAACATTCAACCAACCAAAAAGCTTTACATAAAATGCCATGCACCATCAACATTCTGAATTCTACCATGTGAAAATAATAACTCCTACGTATTCCATTTCACTTAGAACTATCCAGTAAGGAAAACATTAACTATTGCAATAGTCAATAACTATAAGCATGATAATTGGATATAACATATCCAAATTCCAAGACAATTTTTTAATTACATCACATTGCAATTGTAACTATTGTTTCCATAAACAGAATAATTCTTCTCAAAACAAAATTTGTTCATTTGGAATCTGGCTCTTCTGCTTCATTTTTTTTATGTTTATTTTTATGGTGTATTCTCAGTTCCATAGTTGGAATATTCAAATTCATGTTGCACATGGGAAGCAACAAAAATTGTTACATTAATTTCATGCAACTTATTATATATAACTGTAACCAGTGCCTAACTTGGAGTATGATAAACTTAATACTGGGCAAGCATAGTATGTATGAGAGACTACATGTAGACAAACAAATGGATGTTTATAAAGCCCAAAATTCCCCTAAAGTAGAAATAAAAAGAATGAGCTCTATCTAAGAAAGATAATTACAGAACCAGTAAGATTGTAAGAAACATGCTTACCAAGGCGCAAAGAACTCCACAACCCAAAGTTCTTTGCTTTTAATCACCAAATCATCAAAATTGCTGGAATTCAATTCTACTGATGCACTAGGTTCAGATTTCTCACTAGATCCTCCGGTTGCTTTTCCACTCAGTCGCTCCTTCAAAAGTGCCTTTATCTGTACAAGGATGAAATAATGAGACCAAAGAAACAAAATCCAGAGATTTTCAAATACCAGCAAATAAACAATAACAGACCTGCTGGAGTGCAAATTCAGCAATAGGTTTGACATCCCTAGCACCTTGATAATCAACTGGAGGCTTCCCAGGTACAAAGATCTTTATGGTTGGAAAACCTCTAATCCCATATTCCTACAAAGGAATCAAACAACTTCAGTTCACAATCACCACAGCACAATAGAAGTAGAAGGATGCAATAAAACAAGAAGTTTCAGATTAATAGCCAGGGTGCAAGTTTACATAAAACAAAGTAGGAAAGATAAAATAAGACATCAATTTAGACAAAATTATTCTCAACTTTTATTGCCGCTAGACAGAATTGTGTCTGGTACAGAACTCTTGCCATATAATGTACAATCAAACCTTAACATTCAGTAGTCAAAGAATTTGTAAAAATAGGAGCAAGTGATTGAGGCTCATTAGACGAGAAAACGTTGATATTCAACACTGATCAATTTTTTGAGAATTTTATTGTTTGTTTTTTCTATTTGTACAAATTACTTTAGTACCATATTGATTCAGAATAGCCAAAACAGTGATACTAGTCCAAATTATTTTATGAAATCTAGTTGCTAAACAGCCTTGGATGTTTATCTATTATCATTTTCAAATTACGTCCACCAATTGCAAGAGATAGAATGAAGTTGGAAAAAAAAAAAAGTTGTAATTCCAATTATAAAATACCTGAGCAAGTGATTGATGAGCATCAGCATCAAGGGCCGCAACAGTCGCAACACCTTTCAAGACAGTAGCTGCCTTCTCCCATATAGGTGTGAGAGCTTGACAATGTCCACACCAAGGGGCAAAGAACTCAACCAAAACTACTCCATTTGCATTCAAGACCTGCAAACATTCATACATGTCAAGTATAAGCACTCAACAATCCAGGCAGTATCAAAACCATTTAGAACAAAAGGACTCATTTGGCACATGATTCCCGCGAACTCAATAAATTCTTGCAAAATCACGCCAGTTCTGGCATAACTTCATTTCTTTCAAAATAATTTTAAATATTTATTTATTTTAAGAATTGAAAGAACTGAATTCTAGCAACTATAACCTTTCCAAACAAGATAATTGACTAAACAAAACTTTGAAGTCCATATTAAACAATTGAACTATCAAAAAACTAATCAACCTAATTTACACATGGGTAAGAATTTAATTTCACAAATTGACATATAAGTACAAGTCAGAACAAAGATCTGGATACAAAGGCAGAGTGACAAATCCTACATTCAAGGAAGCAAGAATAAAAGATCAATTACTAGAATTACAGTGTACAAGCCAGATCCGAAATATCCATACAGAGCAAGCAATTTCAAAACGCTAAATTTTTAATTCTCATCTCATTCAGCGCTACCAATCCAATGGCAATTATTTTCGCTTAATCAAAAAGAACCTCAATCATCTATTCCACATTAGCTTTTTAGCATCTCTAAAGTGCTAAAGAAAATCGTCATTTGATTCTAATTTTACTTCAATTTTCTTGACATCCAAACAGGAAACCAAGTAAAAAATTTCAGTTCAACAGAATACCTTTGACTTGAAGTTGGAGGGGTTTAGCTGAACTACAGGAGATGATGGTCCGTACAATGCGTAGCATAGATTAGATGAGAACAGCAGAATTGATATGACAGTAAAGAATATCAGTGGCGATTGGCCCATTTTCCCTCGTTTTCTCGAGAAAATTTTTTTCTCTGGTTTTGAATGAGGATCATAACCAAACCAATTTCTAGTGACGGAGGAAAAGCAAAACCCTTCGCTGCGAGAGAGTGCTACGTGTGATAGCCAATAACGGCCTGACACGTCAATCTTCTAGATCCAATTTTATTTTTGTTTATACGACGTGGAAGATGGAATTTCTATACTCCTTTGTTTAGTTAGCAACACGGGGCTATTTTTTACTAGGAAGGGAAAGAGGCCTAATTTGATCCCTAATTTTTGAGTGAATAATCATCTAGACCTTTTTTTTTAAGCATCAACCTAATGTTGAATTTATTATCCGACCTTTTTTTTTTGTTAGGAGTGAGCAGGGTTTGAGGAAATATGGTAATTCAAAATTTTTTGGATTTGTAATAAAGTTTAGAAATTTTAAAAATAAAATCTTCAATATTGTACTAAATTTAAAAATTTTTCTATTGCACTATCTCATTTTTTGTATGATTTGATATAAAAATTAATGTCTTTTAAAATAATTCGATAAAGTATAATTCAAAATGAATATTTAAAAATTGAAAATGCCCTAGAGGTGTGAATAGAGCTTTTGTTAGAGATTTTCTAGACCTAATTGCGCTTTTTTAAACCTTAAGGACCAAAGGGAAAATCACTCACAATCGTTGCTTTGAAATGCAACAATTCGTGACGGGTGGCCCTATTAGGGCTTCATCCCCTCACGATCGACACTCAAAATCGTGAGCGAATTCGTGAGGAGCAACTTGACTAGATTCCCTAGTCATTTTGACCATTTTTCAAGACATTAACTCCCTTTTTTCAAAACCAGCATCCTTTTAATCCTCACCTTTTAATTTTAGCTTCATCCCAAGGTCCATAATGCCCTAAAAACTCAATTTAAACCCTCCTCTATTGAACTTTTTCATCATTTTTCTCTCTACTCCTTCTTCCTTCCTCTTTATTGCACTCTTCATCTTACTCTAAAGCATTATCTATACTCCATCACCCTCTCCTCCACCACCTCTAATATTCCTTCCCTTATTTTCACTATAATGGCACCTAAGAAGAGTTCACAACAAGAGGCATTATCCTCTTCTACTCTTAAAAGAGCAACGAAAGATTAACCAAAGAAGAGTCCTCCTATCTCTTACATTCAAGCCTAAATTCATTCAAAAGAAAAAAGCATTCTTATAAAAGGACTTTCATACCTTCAAGATATATGTTTAAGGTTGCTCTTGAAGAGCTTGGATGTTTTAATGAAGTTAAATCATTGCTTGAAAAGGCCTCTTCAATCTTACTTTTGACATTCTACCTGCCTATCTTCAACTTGTTGTTGAATTTCTCTCCTCCTATTATCTTAGAGTCCATCATATAGATGATCAAAATCCCCATATAGCATGAGATTTAGGTTAGATGGTAGAGATAATTTTCTCACTGCCCAAGACCTCGATAATATTTTTGGGTTCACTCAAGGGGGTCTCCTTCAAACAAATGCTCTTAGGTCTCCTCACAATTTTTGGGTGAACAATTATAAGTCCTTTTCTATTACTTTTTATGCAGGCAACACAAAATCCTCCACCCTTCAATCTAAAACTTTTTGGTATATCCAAAGATTTCTTGCCTATTTTATTAACGTTAGGGCCGAATCCATAAAGCAATATCCTTTGAAGACCTATTTCTCCTTCATTGCATGGTTGATGATGTACACATTGAAATGGGGAGATTTTTTTAATAGAGACATAATAGTGGCTCTAGAAATTTACGAATTAGAGGTTTTGTCACCAAAATTGCTCACTTATTTAGGATTAACACCTCCTCTTACAAGTCTCCCCCCTCCAACCTCCTTGACTCTACTTTCATAAAAATTTCAAGCAATTCAAAAGGGTTAACAACATGTGGTTTTTGGAAGGATGAGGATGCTGCTCAACAAATGGATGGGGAACTTGAGTAATATCTTAAATATGTCTTAAAGACATTAGAGAACAAGACCAAGCATCTATGCTTTAAGCTCCTCCACGCTCTTAACAAAAGCATCCTAAAGGTGAAGGATCCTCAAGAAGTGCTTAAGCTCATAAAGATGAATCGACATGGGTGGCCACATCTTTAATCATATGTCGTTAATGAAATCAAAATTTAACACAAGGTTTAATCATGTGGGTGCTCACCTTGATCACTTTGATCAAAGGATGGATCACCTTGAGTTGGATGTCCAATATCTTTATACCCATCAAAATTTACAATGCCAATGGACTCCTCCTCCTTCTCCTTAAGCTCCTTAAGGTTATAGTGATAATGGAGATCAAGCCTAACTTTCTCTAGCCTTAATTTTTCTTTGTTTTGCATTCTCCTCTTATTTTTATCTTATGGACTATTTCTTTGATTGTTATTATGTTTATGCATATCACAATGTCATATGTCTCAAATCTATGTTTCTAGTTTATGCTGTTGTTAAGCTTATGTTTCTTTCTACATTTATAATGGCTCCTTTATCATTCTAATGATATATTTTCTATCATTTTCCTTGTCCTCTTCCCTCACATTACTTCCACCTCCTTTTTTTCCTTTGACAAAAGGGGGAGTAGCATAGGATTTTGAATGTTTGATAAATGAATGCCAATAAGGCAATTACATAACTTGTAGACTCGTGAATTATATGAAGACCTCTTTATGACATTTTCTTTAGAGTATGATCCTATAATTAAGATTGTATATTTTCACTTTTGAGTATGATCTTATAATTAAATTTTAAACCTGCACTCAAGCATACACTGAGGGGGAGTTAATCAAAAGTCTTGTTGTATGATTAAGGGGAAGTAGTTTATTGCAAATGCACACAAGTACACTTGAAATTTTATCATTCAAAATTGTTTGTCAAGTCAAAAAGGGGAAGATCATTGAACATTTTCATGATCAACTATTAATCTATCCTTAATTTGACTTAAATAATCAATTTTGAACTACTAATATCTTTGCTCAAGTGTGGTTGTTAGCTAGGATTTAATGACCTATGCAAAGCTCAAAAGATGCCATTTTTTATCCATTTTAAGGTTCTTACAAGTCCTAAAGGCTACCACAGTACAAGGAAAATCAGTCGGAGTCAAAAACTTAAAGTTTTCTTTAAGTCAGACACTGCTCATAATCCTTACCCTGCCGCTCACAATCTTGAGGAGCGCAGCCTAAAGAAAGGCTCTCTTAAGGAATCAATCCGAGCCCCTCACGATTTTCTACTCATGATCATGAGAAGGTGGTTCACAATCATGAGTAGTGCCTCATAATCTTGAGAAGTCCGTGACAAGGCTACAACAAGCAAATCTTTGAGTGATGGTTGCTTTTTTCAAGGCTCACTATCCTGAGCAGACTCTTCTCTACAAAAAGTTGAAATTGCATTTAATAAAGAAGAAGAAGGAGTTGGATGACTTTAATGGTTTCTAACAACTAATTTTTCTTCTCCAAATATAAAATCAAATCTTAAGAATTCATTTAAGAGCTATACAAATTGGTTGAGCAAATTTACTCTTAGAAAATTTATAGTGCAAATATAGCTCTCTCTCTCTCTCTCTCAACTCTTCATTTTTGTTAAATATATTTTAAGTGCGAGTTGTGTTCTATTGGAAAAGTACTTTTAATCTCCAATCAATGAAAGGTTAGTCTTTTTCTCTCAAAAAATAAAAAATAAAAGATGTGAATAGTAAAATTATTATAAATAATAATAAATTAAAAATTATCACAAGAAAGAAATTTATTCACTCTAAAAATTATTATTTTTATTTTTAATTTCTTATTTTAAAAAATTGATTCATACTTAAACATTATAAATTGAAAATGAAAATATAACATTCTAAGGTATACATATTACTTTTCCAATCAAAAAGAAAAAAAAAGAATAAACATTTTTGTACGATTTTTTCTGATATTTTTTACAAAAACTTTTTAGAGGTTTTCTATGAAAAACATTTTTTTTGTGAGGAATAATTATATGAAATAAATAATAATTAATATAATAAAAAAATTATTAAGTAGTAAGGTGATAAAATTTTATAAAAATATTTTACGAATATAGAGTTAAATAGCAATTTAAATTTATTTGATTAATTACTATTTTTGGAAGATTTTTTTATCTAAAATTATTTAAGGAAAAAAGGAGTTTTCAAGAAATATGTTTTCATAAATGCAAATTTTTGTCTATGATTTGTTTTTCTTTTTTTTTTAGACATAATGCAAATCAAACCTAGATTTAAAAAAAATTATGCACAATATTTTAGGAATAAAAATATTTGTTATAATTATGTCCAAAATTTTAGGATATAAAAGTTAATTTCAGAGCCAATATACTAAAAGATCTATTAATCAATATATTTAGCATGCCAAATGGATTTTTCATTTTTGTTTTACTCCACAAATATAATTGAATATTTTGATACGTACCTAAAAAAAATTTATATACCATAGATGAATTACACCTGATAGTCGAAATTATAATATAAATACGTATTTGATTTTCATTAATAAAATATATAATATTTAAAAGATGTATTACAGTTTTGATATTTAATTATAAAAACTAAAGAAGATAAGAAGTAGTAATCTAAACATGAAATGTAGTAGAATTATAATAAACATCTTTTTTTTAGCTAAAATTTTGGTGAAAAACTGGCAGAGGCTGCATGAGAAGAGATGAGATTAGGATATGAACCTGCACGCCTATGGCATATAGATTACAACCCTCTATATAGCCTCTCTTCTGTCCCCATTTCTTTCATCAAACTTCGAAACCCAATAGCACCATCTCTCAAAGCATCTCCAAACACACACATAAACACCATCTCCACCCTCTCCACATTTTATCTGCCATTTTCTTGAGCCATGAATAAGTCTGAGAAAAAAATGACTGAAGATAGGTACAAGTACCCATCTTTCTCCTCCAGTATTCTTGATGAAGTCTACCATTCTATTTATGAAGAAGATGACACACAATGTGATGATTTGAAATTCTATGGAGAAACGAAGTCCAAGAAGCCTAAGAGTAAAGATTCTAGCAGTGTAAAAATCAGCAGGGCAGCAGCAGCAGTAGCCGATGCATATGAGAAAGAGAAAAGAGAAGAACAAGTGATGGCGTCTCTTCGTCTTTATCGTGCTTCTTTGCTTGAGAAATGGAAGGACAAGATGGTTACCCAGAAAGCCGTCAGCTTGAAACATGACCCACACGAGTTCGAGAGAAAGTCACAACATGACCATGATGCTCTGTTCTTTAGCTCAACATCTAGCTCCTCTAATTCTAGTTTCAGTGGATTCTCCTCATTCCCAAATATAGAATCCACCAATGTTACGAGATCAAAAGGTTGTTCTTGGCCTAAGCCTGTGAGGACAAGGGTTTTAGTTGGATCGAGAAAAATAGAGACAACTCCATTTCACAAATAGAGAAAACTTCAAATGTTTGATGATTATCACTATAACTCCACTTAAAGGCTCGAACATAATATATTTAAGTCTAAATCAAGAACTTCAAATATTTACAACAATTTAAAGAAGGTGAAACAAACAATTTCAACAGGTTGTAAGCTTGCAAACTTCATCAATTCTCTTTTCACTGCAGGGAACCCAAAGAAATAAAAAAATTCTTCTTCATCATTATCTCTCATAGCCAATTTTGGTAAAGAGAGGAAATTTAAATCAGCACAAGCATGGACTTGCTTAAAACTAGTAGGCAACGCAAAGAAATAAAAAAATTATTCTTCATCTGCATCACCAACTTCGACTGCCATTTTTGGTGAAGGTAGGAAGTTTAAATTAGTACAAGCATCGACTTGCTTAAAATTGGCAGGGAACACAAAGAAATCAAAAGATTCTTGTTCTTCCTCATCACAATC
>CATIWM010091984.1:0-24125 GCA_949671775.1 Mallotus repandus | reverse complement strand
TCTCTCTTCTCTTTCTTTCTTTTCTTCCTCTTTTCCTTAACCACTAAGGCTGCCCAAAGTCCACGAAAATAAAGAAGATTCCAGACCAAATTTGGATATATCAAAGGTAAAATATCCATTTTAAGCCTTAATGAAATGGTTTTCTTCTCTATTAAACCCCAAGCTTTCAATTGTGCATTTTAGCACGTCCATTTGTTTCAATTGAGTCCAAATCATCCTAAACTTTTTAAATCTCACTCCTTACTTTATTTTTAATCCTAATCCCTTTTATTCTCATTATCTCACTAATTTCGAGTTACATCAAAATTCAAAAATTCTTGCTCTATGATCGAGTACAAATCATGGCTTAACCCGATACACTAGGCTAACTATATATATACTAACTTATTCTTAAACTCAGCCAATATATATATAAATGCAATGCAATATGTATGCAAATGTACCTATAGTAGAGTACGGGTGTGACATAGACTGTGATCAAGACTCACTACCTCCCACTATCAGTATCACATACTAATCAAGGAAAATAGACCGAGGTGATAGTCAAATTACTATTACCCAAATATTAATTTATCGACTATGAACAATTTTATAGCATATGCACTAAATGAATCTGTAACTCATATTATAAACTCTTGATAATAGATTCATTTAACATTATGCTAATGAATGAATATTATTTATTGTCATTTGGGATTTTTACAATGCCAAAATATGTGATTGGCCTCTAGAGCATACCACATATGCTAACAATACCAACTTATTTTAGTCTCGTGTTCATTTAGAATTAATTTATTAATTACTAAGTTATTCCCTTATTACATGCAATTTCATTAAACCCTAATTAACCATCCATTTATCCCTAAGACAACCATTCCATGAAAAAACATATATAAATTGCATTCATTTAAGATGGAGTGTCCCTAGTTATTTCTAAACTATATTGATTTTAATTAAAGTGCGCTAAATCTACATTTTACTTGCAAATGGAATGGAAACTAACGGTGGTCCTACATTTTTATTTAAATTAATGAGCCTAATTCTACCAATTTTAATTCTAAAGATGATCGTAAGTCTATTAAATTTTATGGAAATTGGAATTGGATACAACTGGAATTAGTGGGCTTAGTTCTTATTAATTTTAAATTAAATGAAGTGATTCTAAATCTATTTATTTTAATATGAATGCTTTAATGGGCTGAGCTAATTTTAAATAAATTTTAATTAAACTAAAGATGGGCCTACGTCTATTTAACTTAAATGGGCCTAAATTGATTTTAAGTTAATTAAAACCTAAACTCAATTTTAGACAGCCTACTTTATGTGGGCTTGGAGCCAAAAACGAACAAAAAACATAAAACAAGCCCAAATAAATAAATGAAGCAAATAACATATCAAACATGCATAATTATGATTTCTAACCCTAAATTGATTTACATGCAACCTAAACTATCTAAAGCTATCATTGATTTTATTAGGGTATTACAAAATAAACCTAATTTCCTAGTTGATTTTAATGGTGCAGAAAATTAAATAACTTCATTATTTTCCACTATTGGGACTATTACAGTTCTTACGTACAAATTAATTACATGTCCAAATAAACCAAATAAATAAGCAAAACACACAAAAAAAAATTGCAAAAAAATAAAAAATAATCTACTTTCTTCTAAAACTACGTACAAAACTACAAGGCTAATATCCATGGCATTCCATGAACCTTCGCTGATTGGTATTGATTCATATGATTGCTCCACTGTTTTGATTTCTTGCATCATAGTATAATCACAGAAACCAAAAAAACAACATAAAAATGATTAGGACAATTCTGAAATAAAGAAATAAATTAAAATAAAATCAAAATCAAATAAAAGAATAAGAAAAATAAGAGGAAGGGATGTAGATGGTGATGTTGTTTGATTTACTCCTCATAGGGTTGATTGAATTACCGTTCTTAAGTGAAATAGAGTCTTTGAATTGATTTTCTTCCTCAGGCTTGATTACTGCTAATTTAAAGTTTTAAAAGGATGTACAAAGAACTTTTTTGGTTGAAACTAAAGAACATAATGTAAAACAAAGCTTTTTTCTTTTTTTTTTTTTGTGTTGTCTTCCCCAAAAAAACTCCTCTTCTAAGTGAAAACATCCCCTTTTTAAAACCAGGGAGAAAAGCAAAACCTTCTATGATTATCCAATCATAATCACAGGAGATAATTTTAATTTTTTAATGTTTAAAAATTAACTTTAACATCATAATAACATTATTAGGATTAAAATAGATGAAAGTTATCTCTTTTTTTTAAACCAATTAAAAAAAAAGTAATTTTCAAAATTAAGAAATTTAGGTTAGACGTCGGTCGGAAGTGTGCAATTCTGATCAGGCATTGGTCGAAAGTGTGCAATTCTAATCAGACGCCAATCAGTAGCGTGCAATTTCGATCGAAATTGCACATTTCTGATCGAAAATGTGTAATTCCTGTTGTAATTACATATTTTTTATCCGAAATATGTAATTCTAGTCAAAATTACATAGTGTCAATCTGAAATATATAATTTTGGTTGGAATTACATAGTGTCGATCCGAAATATGTAATTTTGGTCGAAATTACATAGTGCAAATCTGAAATTTTGCAACCCAACCCTATTTTAATCTTTGTTTATTTGCAATTTGACCCATAAAAAATAAGAAAATTCTACAATTATGTCCGTAAAGAAGTTGCAATTAAGTCTTGAGATTCAAAATTGAAATCCAAAGACCTATTTCAATTAAACTTTCATTATTGGAGTCCTTTGTCGCTAGCCAAAAGGACTAGCCTCCCCCTTTTGTCTCTGTTTGCTTGACAACTTATGGCAAAGCAAATAAGCATGGAATTTCAAAGGCAAAGAGTTAGGATACTTAACTGTGTACCTTGAGACTTTTGTTTGTAATCAATGCTTATATTATTGTACAACATCATGCAGAATGCTAAAGCTACTGTACAGCATTTAACAAATTTCACTATAATCCCTATGGGATGTCTAGTGAATAGTGATTTTAAGATGCACTATAGTTCCTGTGGAACGTCTAGCAGTAATGCTACAACTACCGTGTAGTGTCTTGCTGATTGCACTATATTCTCTATAGGACGTCTAGCTATGTGATAAATTTTACTATATTCCCTATGGGATGTCTAGCATATGTGATTGATAAATTTTGCTATATTCCCTATTGGACATTCAGTGAAGTGATTGAAAATTTTTGCTATATTCGTTGTGGGACGTTTAGTGAAATATGATACTATGACTACTATGTAATGTCTAGTTAACCATGATCTTACTATAGGTCCTATGGAGCATCTAGTAAGATATTTTGAACTCTTGTTATAACTACTGTGTAGTGTCTAACAAAAGTGAAATTCAAAAGGTTGTTATAGCCATTATGTAGCATATAACGAAGTAAAATATGGTGTTATAACTATTGTGTAGCGTAAACCAAAATGAATTTGAAATTTGAGTTATAGCTATCGTATAGCATATAACAAAGTAAAATTGAAATTTTAGTTATAGCTACTATGTAGCATATAACTGAATGAAATTGAAAATTTCACATGCAATGCATGCAAAAATCAAATCTTGTGCGAACTAATTTGGAAATTTTTATACTAACCAATTGTGCATTTGTGCTGATAATTTAATAATTCATAGAATTATTAAATTATGCAATGACTGTATAGTTTCTGACTCTAATTAGGAACTAATTCCTAATTAAATTACAATTTAGGACTAAATTGCAAGAAAAACTATTGGACTTAAATGCAAATAAACCTGAGGGATTAAAGTGGACATTTTGACTTTATTATATTCTTTACCACCTTCTTCTTTTCTCGATCCATTCACCTCTTCTTCCTATTCCTTTTTTCTTTTTCTTTTCTTTTCTTTTCTCTTGATTTTCAATTTTTCTTTTTTCAATTACTTCTTATTCTGACATTTGATTTTGGATCCGTCTGATCCTATGGCTTACCTACCATGCAAACCACGTGGAAGAGCTAATGTTCATTAGATCCACCTATCCTGGCCCCACATTATTCTCAAAATAATTTAGGCCTGAATGAAGGTGTAACTGTACTTCCTCTTACTCGACTACCGGTGCTCAAATGTTTGCGATGAGGTAAGTTTTACTTCGTCTACTTTTATTTTTACAAAATTTAATTTGTATTATGCATAATTTGTAATCAGTATTGAATTAAATAATGCAAGAAAATTTTGATATGCATATGAATAAAATTGAACAATTCTATTAATTAATAAAATTAATGAATAAAATAATTTTTTTATAGAAGAAAAAGGTATTAATCATGAAATAAAATAAGAAATCAACCAGGATTATATGCATGTTCGATTCAGGATCAAGATTTTTGGCCGAAAATCTAAAAAACCCAATCGGAACTATTGATTTCTTATTGGAATTCCTTATCAAAATTTTAGAATTTTGAATGAAACTATACATTTTCAATCGAAATTCTATAATTCCAAATTTTTTTATTTTATTATTATTATTATTATTATTATTAAAGGAATGAAAAATGAAAATAGCAAAATAATAAATAATATGCATATGCATAGTAAAATTATTTAAAAGGAAAGAATAATTTTTCCAAATTTCATTCAGAAACCCTTGAAATTCTCAGGCTATTTTCATCTGGCTCAAGAACTCTTCCATGGTCAATAGGAGGATGTGACAATATATGTCTAGGCATCAGGCTTTAGATGATTAATCGATGCTTTGCCAACTGATAGGGGTAGATCAGACCATTACTCTTTTTGCTCTGATTGAGAGATGGATGGACACCGCCCACACCTTTCACACTCGTGTGGGTGAATTCACTATTTTTCCTAATGAGCTTCTCTACCATTACTTTGAATGCTTTTGGAGGTACCCTAGTCCCTTTCGATATCAGCTACATCAACATTCCTGAGGTCGTTAGGAGCCAGTACGTTCGTGACTTATTAGGATTTGTTCCGACATGGAAGAATCAGAAGAATGTTGTGTTATCTTTTCTTTTCCAGAGCTTTAGTCGACTACCTACTACCACTCCTCGCCAAATCATCTAAAAGGTGAGGTGTTTTCTCCTAATATTGCTAAGTACCACCTTATTTTGTGAGACAAGTCACAAGGTTAGCATTGCACTCCTTAGTCCTCTCTATGACTTAGACCAAGTCGCCACATTTGATTAGGGTTCTACATCACTTGTAAATCTGTACTGTAGACTCAACATAGTTTGCAGAGGCGCAGTCGCCATATGTGGCTTCTGGCACATCTTGCATGTATGTTTCCTAACCCCTTTTATTATTTATGATTCTTTTATCTTGTTTTAACTATTCTCCTCTTTACAAATTTGGAGTACTGAGATTGGGATGATTCGAGGCTTTAGTGTTGTTAGCCTCGACAAGAAATTTCCACTTATACAGAGATGGGGCTCTTCTCGGCTTTCTAGCATCAGGCATGATCTCCAAACTTATCAAGAATAGTTGAACACTCTGGAGTGGGACCTAGTAAGAAAAGAAAATGAAATTATTAGCATTTCATAAGCTATAAACATTAAATAGAATTTAACTAATTAAATACAAAAATTACAAGTTAAGTCTGATTGGCTAGATGGTGCCAAAGATTTTCGGTAATATGATCTCATAGTTGCTACTACAAGACTTGATGCCATGAGAGTTTTGCTTTTTGGATATTGCTTCTTGGATATGGTTGCAAGATATGGTATCTTAGAGAGCATGTATATAGCTGGTTTGCAGGACCCTCTATGTGGCATGTTCCTTCTCCTATACCAGCTTCGATGTTATGAAGTTGTAACTTGACCGACCCAAAGCGTACGGTAGCTCTAGAAGGATATGATGTTTTAACCCTACTTGAGTGTTCTTGTGACTATCAGCAGTATATTGAAGAGAACCTTCTAGAGTGGGTTCCTACTAATTTAGATAAGGTATGATCCTTATCAATCTGTTCTCTTTTATTATCTTGTTGATATCCATCTTATTTCCTACAGTTTGAGAGAGTTGGTTCTCCTATTGCTGATGAGGAAATAGAGAAGCAAACTGAGAATCTTAGGACTGAGATCAGGAGGACTGAGCATGAGCATGAGTCCCATACTCAGTATACTAGGACTACTCATGGTGAGGCCTCTACGAGTGTCACCCCTAGCAATATTTCACTTCTGGATAAATCAATGTATTACTGGGCTCTTGCAGTTTAGACTCTTATTGAGTAGCATATGTCTTTTAATAACACTCAACTTCCTAGCTTTTTTCCTCCATATGCTTCTCATATGAGTACAATTGGCTATTGTATTTGCAAAATCTAAACACTTGATGTTAATGTTAGTAAAAATCTACATCACCGGTTCCTCGGACGCAAGCAGAGTACATATATAACCTTGCATCATCTCAGAGGTTATTTACTATGGAGGTTACAGATAGCTGGAGAGTAAGTATTTACAATAAACATGCAAATGTATGTGTGTTATGCATATTATGCATGATTCTAACTATTTAAATGTAACAGAGCTATGTTGATGACTTGGAGTGCCAGAATGAGCAACTTAGACAGCAGTTGGAGGGTCTGGGCATTGATCCTTATGGCACTGGGACATCGACAGCTAGGCCTCCTGATACTCATTATCATGACGATCTGACTAAATGGTGAACCTTGATCATACACTTGTCAGAATGATGACCTGGCTAGAGGATGGAGTCCTTGGCCAGATACTGGACCTCACAATGACTGAGCACATGATTAGACTATCTCTTTGTCACCTCTATCTTCTGACTACTTTTCAGTGTGTTTATGCTTTCTGACTATTCTTTGATTTATTATTTATTTTTTAAATTCTGAGCTGCTTTGACTTCTATGTAGAACTAAACCATCTTTCTGTTCTTGAATGAGTTTAAAAATTTATTCTCCCTTAAACCAAATTTCAATTAATAAATAAATAAATAAGGTAAAACGCATAAAATAAAAGTAAACATATTTTTTTTGCCTTAATTCTTACCTAAGCCGCCCTTTATGGTTTTCGATGTAGCAGGCTTGCCCTAACTTTTGCCTAACCCGCCCTTTCGGGTTTTCAACTTAGCAGGCTCTATTTTTGCCTAACCCGCCCTTTTGGATTGTCAACTTAGCAATTTTATTATTTTATATTTTATAGTTTTTTCTTTTTTTTTTCTGTTCTCTTTTTTTTTAGATTTGGTTACAAGAGAAGTTAAGTTTGCTTAATGCTCCTGCTAATCTTCTGACCTATCAACCTCATTAGTTTTAGTCTCATCCTTTGAAAATGAAGAACATGCACACTGTTGACTAATGGGTTAATTGGATGAAGAACATTGCAGATTCTGAGATCATATGGATCTGCCCTTGGTGGGGATTGAAGTTTGTGACCATTGTGTTCCTATTCCTAGGCTACACTTCTCCACAATCTTTTCCCCTTCTCGCTTATGTCATCAATATGGACGTTCTTAATTCATTGTCATTGTTATAACTGAATTTGAAAGCTTTCCTTTAAGATAAGATTTTCTAGACAAGGTGAAGAATTTGTGGCCTCGAAGGACCCTTAAACGAAACATGCATCTTAATGCTGATATTACTACTGATGATAACTACAAGACTTGGGTTGTTATGTAGATCACTGAGCCACCAGGATTTGCTAGGTACAAGAGGAATCAAGTGCTATAGGATGAGTCATAAAAGAAGAAACAAAAGATATAGCTAAAAGTGGTCTCATAGTTCTCGTTTTTAGGCTTATATGTTTTGTTTTTCTTTAAGTACTTATGCATTATAATAAAGACAGAAACATGCAATGTTCAAACAGAAATTTCATTCAATAATTAGGGCCAAAATGAGTACATTTGTTACATCATATAACATAACTTCTATTATCAGTTAGTCTTTTCAAATTTTCTAACTAAATATTTTTCTCACTTTTATTCCCTAATTTTTACCTGACTAGCTCTTTGCGGGTTTTCTAATCAGTGGAACCACTTTTTAGTTTATTCCTTAATTTTTGCCTGACTAGCCCTTTGTGGGTTTTCTAATCAGCGGGACCACTTTTTAATTTATTCCCTAATTTTTGCCTGACTAAAACCCTTGCGGGTTTTCTAATCAGTGGGAATGTCCTAATTTTTGCATGACTAGCCTTTTTAGGTTTTTAAGTCAACGGACATTTATTTCTTTATACTACTTTTATTTTATTTTATTTATTTCTTACATGTAGTATTTCTCAAAACAATCTAGGTTGACTGGCTCAGTGAACTCATTCCCTTCAAAATATGATATCCTTGCAGCTCCCTTAGGCAAAACCCCTTTAACTAAATACAGACCTTCCCAATTTGGTTTAAACTTTCCTCACGGATCAAACACTATTGCTCTTGACTACTTTAATACCATATCCCCAGCCTTTATCTTTCCAGGCTTTACCTTATTGTTGAACGACCTTGCTATCCTTTTCTGATAAATTTAAGTGTGAAATAAAGTGTCCATCTTTTTCTCATCTAGAGATACAAGATGATTGTATCTCTTTTGTTCCCATTCACTCTCATGAGTTTTAGCTTCCATCACCCCTCTCAAATACTTCATCTCAATTTCTATGGGTAAGACTACTTCACATCCATGCACTAATGAAAATAGTGTTGTCTGGCCTGTAGCAGTTTGTGCTATAGTTCTATATCTCCATTAAGCACAAAGGAGGTATTCAAACCAGTCTTTGTATGTTTTAACCATCTTACAGAGGATTTTCTTGACATTCTTATTAACTGCTTCAACTGCCCCATTAGCTTGAGGTCGATAAGGCGAAGACTTATAATGCTTAATTTTATATTTTTGTAATAACTCTATTGTTTCTGCTTGAAACTAAACACCATTATTTGTCACAATATGATCCAGGACCCCATATATGCAAATGAGATTCTTTTCAATAAACTTTGCCATCTGTATTGCTTTTAGAGTACTAAAGGATTCAGCTTATTCCTGTGAGACCCACAAACCCCACCATGAATCTCTTTCATTACTTCTTCAGCTTCTTCTTTCTTAAGGCATCTTAACTATGTCCCATTCGGCATTCTCTTGTCTAATACTCCACCATGACTTGCAAAATTGTGTGCAAGAACACGAAGAGCATATTTTTCTTTTAAAGTTGCTTCATTTGGATATTTTCTTTCTTAAATGAACTTCTAGATATCATAGAACAACTGCTTCTATTCAGGCCCTATCTGAATACCCATAGCCTGCTCACCACCATAACATGGAGCTTTTGCCTTTATAATTACCAAAGGCTTCATTGTTAACCGAGTCGGATTATCCCACGCCGAATAGAGTTTTGCCAATGCATCTACCATTTGATTTTCTTCTCTTGATAAGTGAATAAAGATACATTTAGTGAAAATTTTCATTAAAGCTTTCAAATAGCAAATGTAAGGCTTTAACTTTTCCTCCTTCACTTCCCATTCCTCATTAGTATGACTGACAACTAACATTGAGTCCCCATAAACCAACAATTCTTTAGCCCCAGCTACTAGAGCTACTTCTATTCCATAGATACATGCCTCATACTCAGCCATATTGTTTGTCACTTTAAAATCTAATTTCTTGGCCATTGGTATGGTTTCTCCTTCTAGTGTTATGAGAATTATTCCTAACCTAGCTCTTTTGTTTTTTACAACTCCATCAAAGTGAAGCTTCCATTCTCGGCATTCTATCACTGCTAAATTTTCATCTGGAAACTCTAAATTCCATTATTCATCACCTTCAACTGCATTCTAGGCCAAGAACTCCGCTACTGCTCTCCCTTTGATAAGCTTCGTAGTGATGTACTCTATATCAAACTCAATTAAAAGTAATAGCCATTGAGACATTCTCCCAGTCAAAGTAGGTGCTTGAAATAAGTATCTTGGAGGATCTATCTTTGAAACAGCTTGTATTTTATAGGACTAAAAGTAATGCCTCAATTTTCTCGTAGCCCATATCATGATTATACATGTCTTTTCTACCAAATCATACTTCTCTTCATATGGTAAAAACTTCTTATTGAGATAATACACTACATGCTCTATCCCTTCTAGTCCTTCTTGTGCTAGCATTACCCCCATTGTTGTTTATTCTAAAGTCAAAATCAACAGTTTACCTTGCTTTGGTGGTTTCAAAACAAGCAGATTAGTAAGATATTTCTTGATTTTTTTAAAGGCTTCTTGACATTCTTTATTCCATTTCATTGGCTGATTTTTCCTTAAGAGCTTAAAAATTGGGTCACAAATACTAGTAAGCTTTAAAATAAAAATGCTAATGTACTGCAACTTCCTAATGAACCCTCATACTTCTTTCTCAGTTTTTAGTGTTGGCATCTCTTGAATAGCCTTGATTTTGTCAGGATCTACTTTTATTCCTCTATCACTAACTATATGCCCTAGCAGCTTGCTTGAAGTTACCCCAAACACACATTTTTTCTAATTAAGCCTCAGATTGTACCTCTCAATTATAGCTAGGAATTTATCTAAAGCTTTAAAGTATCCCTCTCTTGTTTCTAACTTGACCATCATATCATCCACGTACACCTCTACCTCTTTATGCGTCATGTCATGAAACAGAGTGGTTGCTGCTCTTTGATAAGTAGCTCCTATATTGTTTAATTTAAAGGGCATCACCTTGTATTAGTATGTCACCCATTTTTTAATGAAAGCAGTCTTGATCTTATCCATAACTGCCATATTTATCTGGTTGTAACCTAAGAATCTGTCCATAAAAGAGTACATTGCACTGGATGCTGCACTATCTACAATCACATCAATATAGGGTAAAGGAAAGTCATTCTTTTGGATAGGCTTTATCTAAATCTCTAAAGTCCACACACATTTGAATTCTACCATCTTTCTTGAGGATTGGCACTATATTTGCTAACCATTAAGGGTAGTCTACTATCTCTAAATAGTTAGCCTAGATTTGCTTAGCAATTTCTTCTTTTATCTTTTCTGTCCATTCTCATCTTAAACGTTGAAGCTTTTACTTAACAGGTCTAATTTTTGGATATGTCGAAATGTGATGTTATGCAATTTCTCAATCTAAACCTGGCATGTCTTCATAAGACCAAGCAAATACTGCCTTTCTTTTTATTAATATTCTCTCAAGATTTTCCCACTCTTCAAGAGTTAAGTCATGTGATATAGAAATGTTCTTAGATTGTTAATTTGTGCCCAAGTTTAATGAATCCAATTGAATGGAATTTATGTCAAAGATGCATCAACGATCAAAATTATAATGTATATAACTATTAGAATACACATCACACAAGTAAGCCAAACTAGAGTTCATATCATTGACCACAAGAAATATAGAACGTTCTTCCTTAAAAAGATCAGACGTTATTAAATCAGTTTCCTCATAAAAATCATTACTAAAGCTACTGCTAATGATGGTAGCTGAATCCTGTGGTGGCTCTTTTTCAGGTGGTAGACACAGTAACTCCTCGATGGCCACATCTCTTATCCTTTCAACTACTTGCTTTATCACTTCCTTTTTGTTGTCTTTTAACAAATTCTCAATAATCTGCTCCTTAAAGATCTCAAACCCAAGAACATCCATACCAGCAATGTTGACAGGTTCCTTTATGCCAAGATAAAACTTTCCTTCCCCTTCTCTGACAAAATTCTCACTTAATGGTCCTACTCTTCCGAAGAGCTTTTTCTTTTTTCCTTTTGACCCCTTCCTTGCTCTTTTGCTTCTTGATCCTATTTCGGTGTAACCCAATCCTATAGTGTTGTCTTGACTTTTGAAATCTGGAAGTTCTAGGCTTCCCTGTTCATTCTTTCCCAATCCCTGTCCAGGCTGATAATTCATCTTCTTGATCATCCGTGCAAACCTCAGATCCATCTTGGTTCCATCAAATATCCCAACTACTTGGAAACTAAGAGGAGCAATTACTTATTTCTAACTATCTATTATTGTTGTCACTAATTTATTCATGCTAGCATCTATAATCACAACTTCTCCTTCATGAGGGAATTTTATCTTCTGATGCACGACTGGGGGTACTCCTCCCAAGACATAAAACCATGCTCTTCCCAAAAGCAAGGCATAGGTAATAGGGATGTCTAATACAGTAAACTCCACAAACAACTCTACAGGCCCAGTTTTTATAAAAGCTTTAAATGTCCCCTCTACATTTCTTATGATGTCATCATAAGCCCTAATTATAAGGTTTGTAATGGACAGACATTAATTATTGAATCGTCAGCTACCATCATATAATTAGTCTTTTTCCCTCTTTCTTTAGCTGGGATAAATAGGGCTTTATTATGATTCCTTCCCTCTAAAGGCAAATCCTCATTTGAGAATATAATCACACCATGCTTCATTTTTGTTACTTTGGCAACCATAGCCTCTGGTGTAGTAGCGGTTTCAATACCGATTTTTGTTAAACCTTTGACAAGAGCTTTTCTATGGCTCCTGTAATGCATTAACAACTCCCAAATGCTCACATTCACCTTTGCCTTCTTAAGCTGCTCAAGAAATAAATCATCCTTCTGCTCATCTTTCTCTTCCTTTTTATTTGCCTCCTCTTTCTCTACTTCCTTCTTTATTTTCTTTTCAACTGGTTTGTAGTTCTTGTCACTCCTAGAAATATGGTTCACTTCAGGGTCATCAGTCCACACATTATAACTCTTGGTATCTTCATCAAAACTACACTAGATGTTGATTGTGCCAATGATTCAATCTCTCTTTCCATTTTTCCATACCATAACAGTGCATGTTTCTCTCTTACTCAATTTCTCAATATCAAACTTGCTCAAATGTTGACCCAAAAAATCTTCAACTCCTTGTTGTGGTTGTTCAGGAGTTAAAGGTTCTATAGCCTTTTCATTTGGTGAATCCTCATCATCAAACTCTTCACCCCATCATCAAAAGAAGGTGGTTTAGAGTAGAACACTTTGTAGTTAAATTTACCAAAAGGTTGGCCCAGTAAATCTTCAACTCCCCTTTATGGACATTTCGGTAGTTCGAGGAAAGGTTATTTTTTGTGCTTGGGTTTGGATTTGATTTTTCATGATCTGTGATTTTTCCAGAGTCTATCAAGTTTTGGACTTTAAGTTTTAGGCGGATGCAACTATGGAATGGCCAACAACTTCATGAAATTTATAGTAACTGTTTGGATCACAGCCCAGGATATTTAGGTTTGGTGGTTAAGAAAAGGTTAAAGGTTGAAGCAAGCCTTTTTGTAGCAAGCGGTCTAGGACTTTTGAAATGTGTTGGTTAAAATTTAAGAGTCTCCTTGGCTATTGGACTACACACACTTCCCCAGCTCGGCTAGTACTTGGTTGTTGTGTGCCCCCAGTAGGATAGCTCCTTGCTCCATTGCTTCTAGAACTTTTCTTCTTTTCATTCTCAATCTCCTCAGCTTGCAAACCATCATCATAAAGGTCCATAAAAGTTTTAAGGTTCATTATTCATAACCTTTCAATCATATTAGGTGACACATTACGAATGATCATCCTAACTTGATCCTTCTTAGCAAATTTATTTTTCATTAATCCTACCTTGTTCATAAATCTAGTCAAGAAATCAGAGAATGACTCATTAGGTTTTTGCTTAGTCAGTTATAAATCCCTGATAAATACTTCCAACTTGATATTATAATCATATTGCTTTAAGAAAGCAGTACACAACTCTCTCCAATCAGCCCTGACAATCATAATTGCATGAGATAATTTTAATTTTTTAATATTTAAAAATTAACTTTAACATCCTGATAACATTATCAGGATAAAAACAGGCAAAATTTATCGCATTTTTTTAAACCAATAAAAAATGAAAAAAGTAATTTTCAAAATTAAGAAATTTAGATCGGACGCCGGTCGAAATTGCACATTTTCGATCGGAAATGTGGAATGCCAAGTAGAATTCCATATTTTTTATCAGAAATGTGTAATTCCAGTCAAAATTACATATTTCCAATTAGAAATGTGTAATTCTGATTGGAATTACATAGTGCTGATCTTGAATTTTATAACCCGACCCTATTTCAATCTTTGTTTATTTACAAATTAACCCATAGAATAATAAGAAAATTCTATAATTAAGTCCTTAAAGAAGTTGCAATTAAGTCCTGAGATTCAAGAATCAAAATCCAAAGACCTATTTCGATTAAACTTTCATCACTGGAGTCCTGTCACATCCACACTCAACTATCCTAAAATTAGGTTCTTACACATGTTTCGGTGTATTTTTCTCTAGAAGTTAAATTAAAATTCATGGAAAGAGGGTTTCCAAGCCGAGTCTTCATTTGAAATCTCTATTTGTCAGTGAATTTAATTTTAATGCAAGTTCTAAGGAATCAGTAAAGTCTAATAAGTTAAAATTCTTTAATTAATTAAATTTAATTAAACAAAAAATTCTACAATTGAGATTTAAATTCCTTCTGTCCAGTTATGTTAAATTTCTCTCAAATTACTTTTAACCCTAACATTTTTTTTGCTTCCCGGAGGCGACATCAAGTCATTTTGCTTCATCTTTCAGCATGGCATATCTCAGCCATGTCGACATGTTCAAGCTACCTTCTGTCCATTAGATCGAATCTATTGTAATCCATCAGACCGCACCCATTTTAGGCAAAACACAGTCCGCACCTATTCCAGAATCTATTTCAGAGAAACCACAGTCCTATGTCGCTGCTATTGTGGGTTTCGCACCACCCTTGGATGATAGTTCAGCATACAATAAGGCTAACTATATAGCCATTCAGATAGATCAACGTGTGTATGAACAACGCCTCTCTTTATGCCAGAATGCACTTATTGCTTGCATTGTCTTGGCGAAAGGGGAATTAATGTGGAAACTTTCTGATTTAAAGCAGAAACTTTCTTCAATTTAGGGCCTTTAAAAGCCATAAAAATTCATTTCAATTGGTCATGGATATTATCATGTTCTTTTGAATTCATCAGAAGAAAAAAATAAGGTTTGGGGAAGAGGAACAGTAGCTTTAAAACCTGGTCTTCTTCGGTTACAACATTGGATCCTTGATTTTGATCCAATTGATAAAAAATCTACCAATGCACAAATATGGGTACGCTTATATCGCTTACCTTAGGAATATTGGCATCCTAAAATTTTGATGTCCATTACAAAAGGAATAGGAGCACCTTTAAAGCTTGATAACGCTATAATTAATGGGAAATTTAGCCATTATGCTCGAATGCTTGTTGATGTTGATTTTAGAAACCCTTTGCCAGAAAAATTATTGGTTGAATGACTGGGCAAGAATTTTTTTTATGGATATGGTTTATAAGAATCTCCCATTATTTTGTAACATATGTTCAACTAAAGGTCATGATTCTAAAGATTGTAGAAGACAACTCAACACTTCAAATGATACAGCTCACAAAGTTGTGGAGGAACCCAAGAAAACTTGAAAGCCCAAGAAAAATTCCAAGCATCCCATACCTATATCTTGTGTGTTTGAAAAATTACAAACTATTCATGAGACTGCTCCTCTTATAGGTGAATCAGTGATTAATAACCCAGGCAGTATGATTGATCTTTTGCCCATAGTAAAAGATATTGATCAATCTAATTTGGATAATGGGTTAAATGTTGTCCAGCATGATCATGATGCTTCAAATGAGATAGATGATCCAGCAGCACTATTATATGGGAATAAATAACAACAGCAGGTTGCAGCTGAGTCTGATGAGGTTGCAAATTAGCATGCATTAACTAAGCATGCAGATGATGGAACTGAAGATTTCACTCCTGATGATCATGTGATTTAGCTGCAAGAATTGGATAAACCTGCTTTAGATATCAGCGACAGGGCTTCTTGGGCAGATCAGGTTGATAATGAGGAAGGTACTTGGACTACTATTTCTAGACAAAAATTAAGGACACCCAAAAAGGCTCGGGAATTTTATCAAGTAACTCTCTCTAAGAGAGCAACCAAAAAACCTCTAAGGCTTAATTTATGAAGATTTTTTATTGGAATTATCGTGGTGTTGGCAACTCCAATGCTTAACAAATTTTTTTCAATATTGTAAGCAATATAACCCTAATTTAGTCTGTATTGTGGAACTTATAGTGCATTTTCACTCAGTCTCTGCCTGTATTTTATCTTCTTTGGGTTTGAATTTTATTTGTTCAAATAACTTATCTCTTCCTTCTATCTGGATTGTAAGAAATTCTATGAATTTGGTGCCTTCTTGGATGCATGTTCATAACCAGCATGTTACTTTGGATTTGTGCTTTAATAATTAAGTTCAATGGATTAGCTTTTATTTATGGGAGTGTTCGAAAAAATAGGCATCTTGATCTTTGGAATGATTTAAATAATCTAGCATCTTCTACTCTTAATTACTTGTTTGTGATTGGTGATTTTAATATGGTTACTGGCTCTCATGAAAAGACAGGTAAGGCTCTTGTAGCTAGACCTTGTAGTGAGTTTAGAGCTTTTATTGATTCTTGTAGTTTAATGGGTATTCCTATGAGAGGTCCTTATTATACTTGGTGTAATGGTCGGTTGGGATCTACTAGGATGGAGAGTATTTTGGATCGCTCTTTGGCCTCTATGGAATTTTTTTTCTTTTTGGAAATCTATTAATTGTTTAGCTCTTCCCAGTCATCATTTAGATCATACTCCTCTATTGTTGTCTTATAATAATGGTATTGCTCGGATTCCTCGGTTCAAGTTTCAGGCTCTGTGGGTTACTAATAGTTTTCTTTGAGATTTTATGGCTTGGCATTGGTCTAATGATTTAGTTGGTTTTCATTCAATGCAAGCTTTAGCAATCAAGCTATGAGATCTAAGGCAAGTTCTTCATCATTGGAATAAAATTGTGTTTGGTAATCTTAATCAGAACATTTCTATAGCTCAAAATGTTCTTTCTAGGTTCAATTCACCATTACTTCTCAAGGCATTTTGGATGACCTTCATAAACAAGAATTCGAAGCTCATTTTAATTTAGGAAATTGTCTTATTCAGGAGGACATTTTTCTTAAGGAAAAAAATAGAGTTCGCTGGCTGGAAACAGGTGATAGAAATACTGCTTTTTTTCATAATCTTGTCTCAAAAAGGCAACCTTTACAGGGTCTTTTTATTTTGAACATTGGGGGCTCTATTACTGAGGATTTGTAGGCTATTAAGAATCATATGGTGGATTTTTATAAGAAGTTTTTGGTCCTAACTTAGGTGTGTTTTCTAACTTTTCATTAATCAAAGAGATTTTTCCTTCTTTGGTTATTGAGAATTATAATTTGGAGCTTACTCATTGCGCATCTTTTAAGGAGATAAAAATTGTGTTTTCATGATGGACCCTCATAGTGCCCCAGGCCAGATGGTTTCACATGTCTTTTTTTAGGACTTATTGGGATATTATTGGTTTGGATGTATGTCATGCAGTGAAAAGTTTTGTTACATCAAGCAAAATCATTTCATGATTTAATTCTAATTTCATGCTTTTAATTCCCAAAGTGAAAGATGCCATTAGAATTTAGTTTCAACCCATTACTCTAAGTAATTTTTGTCATAAAATTATTACTAAGATAATTGTTGAACGTCTGTCTTTGGTTGCTAAGGATATTATTTTTGCCAATCAGTTTGGATTCATTAAATATAGAAACATTTCCCATCGTATAGCTATTGCTTTTGAAGGGGTTAATATGTTGAATAAGAGATGTTTTGGGGGGAATATGTCCTTGAAAATAGATATTCAAAAGGCTTTTGATACTTTGATTGGAATTTTATTCTTGATGTCCTAGAAGCTTTTAGGTTCTCTTTTCAGTTTCGGGATTAGGTTCTGGAGATTTTTTCTTCTGCTAGAATATCAGTAATGGTTAATGGTGTTCCCAATGGATATTTTGCATGTTCTAGGGGTGTTAGGCAGGGAGATCCTTTGTCTCCTTTTGTTTTCTGTTTAGCAGAAGATTTCTTGAGTATATGGATTTATAAAGTTGCTTCAGATGGTTTGTTTCATAATATGCTCTACTCCAGACATTCTTTTTTCCCATACCATTTATTATATGTTGATGATGTTTTAATTTTTGGGAAGGGTACTACAAAAATATTAATTTGCTTGCTCACATTTTTCATGAGTATGGCAAATTATCAAGGCAAGTTGTTAATTGGAGCAAGACTAACATATATTTTGGTCAGGCTGTTTCTTTTAGAAGAGCACAGTCTTTGAAATAGATCATTAGGATTAATGGTGGTTCTATTCCTTTTATCTATCTTTGAGTTCGTCTTTTTCAAGGTGCAGCTCGTAGAAAATGGTTGCAACCAATTGTAGATAAAATTATCAACAAATTTGCTAACTAGAAAGGATCCTCTTTGTCTATGGCTGGCAAGTTAATGCTTATTACTCATTTCTTTTAAGCTCTTTTTTGCATTCATTTTTTGTCTATAAATGGCTTAGAAGCTTGTTGGGTTATATGAAGAAATATATTCAAAATTCTCTGTGGACAAGCTCTATTGATAGTCAAAAATTAGTGGTTGTTCCTTGGTCCACTTATACAAAAAAATAAAAAGAATGGTGGTTTGGATATCAAAGACCTATAAAAGTTGAATTTGGCTCTTTTTGGAAAGCTTTCTTAGGATTTAATTACTCAAAATTCATTTCCCTTATCTTTATTTCAATCTCGATGGCTTTCAGCTTTAGGTTCTATGAGGGTAACATCGATTTCTTCATCTATTTGGAGTTCGGTTAAATCTTCTTTTTTACAGATGAAAGATTCCATTCAATGGCTAATTGGTTCTACTTCTTCTTCGAAATTTTTGATGGTTGAATGGTTGTAACCATCTTTAGTTTCTAGGCTCCAGGTTCCTCTTACTCAACAACCTAATTTGGACACTCCGATTTCATATTTCCTTGTTAATGGTGTTTGGCAGATTCCTGAGTCGTTTCCTATGGAGATTAAAAATGCTATTTCTCTTATCCAGTCTCTTAAAGCCAACTCTGATGTTTGTATTTGGGTTCCTTCTGTTGATGGGAATTATTCAATGAAGGCCATGCTTTCTTCTATCTCTTAGCCTATGGTTTCTTGGGCTAGGTTCTTCTAGAAAGAATTTTTGCCTCCATCTCATTCTATACTTTACTGGCTAGCTTATCTTGACTATTTGCCAACTAAGGATAGACTGGTAAAGAATGGTTTTCATTTGGCTTCTTGATGTTGCTTTTGTCAGTGAAGTTTCGAAACCGTGGATTATATTTTTACTCAATGTTCTTTTGCAAAAGAAATTTGGAAAGCTATTGGTAGTGTTTTTTAGTTTCCTTTATTTTCGACTAATTCTCTTGTTTCTTTAGTTAAAGATGCTATGAGTTGCTCTTTTGGTTCACAGGTTAAAGTGTTATGGAATTCGGCAATTGTAAGTGCCATTTGATTGATATAGCATTGCCGAAATTCAATTATATTTGAAGGGGCACAACAAGATATTTTTCTAGCTTTTCGTTGCCTTTGGAAGATGATTAAAGAGTGTGCTTTTTTTGGGCATGGTTCGGTGCATAATTCCTTGGTGGAAAGGCATATTCTTTCTTTGTTGCGTATAGAAGCAATTCCTTCAAAAGCTCCCCAGATTATTAGTGTTACTTGGCATCCTCCTATTTCTAGGTGGATTAAAATTAACATTGATGGTTCTGCTGCTGGATCTCTATGAATGTTTGGTGCTAGTGGGATTTTCCATAATGCCAGAGGTTATGTTACAAGTGCTTTTGCTTTTAATACGGGTATTAGTTTTGCCTATATTACTGAATTGAAAGTTGTTATGTTTGCTATTAGAAAGGCAAAGGAATTAGGCTGGTATAACTTATGGCTGGAGTGTGATTCCACTTGGGTTGTGCATTTGTTTAAATCTAAATCGATTGCAGTTCCTTGGGTGGTTCGATTTCAACGGGATTCTTGCTTGGACGATCTCAAGCATCTGAATTTGGTAGTTTCCCATACTTACGTGAAGGCAATGGGGTAGCAGCTAGTTTAGCAAAGTTTGGAGCTCATTATTCAGATTTTCAATGGTGGCACTCATGTCTAGATTTTTGTATTAATATTCTTTATGAAGATTTTAGAGTTGTACAGAGGTTTGTCTTCTCTTGATGATTCACTCTTTTTTGTAATTGGATTATTCATGTTATTTTTATTATTTTCATTTTAAATCCAAATAGATGATGAGGGTGCCAAGATTGTGCCAACCTAATTGGGATAATTGAGTGCACCTACTGATATTTGCTCTTAATTTTTAATAAAAAAATTAATTGAATTTACAGTTCTAATTAATTTCAATACTACTAAGTTAAAATTCTTTAATTGCAATACTTAATCTAACTTTTAGAATATTAAAAAGACAACTTTTAAAAATAATTTTTCTACCACTAAAAATTAGAAAAGAGTTATTTATTTACATCTAAGTTGTTTTTATTTGCTGTTATGGTTTTATTCAGATCAAATTGAATTAATCAAAATTTTATAAATTTTGATTATTAATTGTTTAGAAAAGAAGAAAGAGTTCATTTTTATTTTTCTTGGATCTATAAAATTGTATTTAGCCTAGTTTTGTGTGTTTATACCGGCTTGAATATCCTTGCATAGGACTTTCTTTTCAACAATTATTTTGGTGTTGGATTTGAAAATTTGTAATACATATGGTTTCTTAAGAATCATGTGCTGCCACCATAATTTTGCTGCAATATAGACAACTCATTCTAAATTTCAAACTAATGCCTTCGGTTAAATTTAGAAAGATTCTAACAACCACACGAACTGTGCCCCCATATTATGATGTAGTGTCTATTTGTCTTGAACAGTTGCTTCTGCTGCAGAGTAATTGAAAATATCCTTCATGAAAAATTATAATTCAACTATTCAATCACGGGTTTTATATGCATTTTTTTTAATTTAAAGGGTTTAGTTAGTTAAGTAATCTAATAGGTACCTCTTCTCCAAAAACATTTTAAGCTGTAGAATTTATTAATTTGTGAAAATAAATTTCACTAAATTTAACTAATTTTACAATTAACTAGATTTTCATGTGCTTGTATTATAAAAATTTGAACTAGTTAAGCACAACAAAATTCGCATAAAGAATGACGATGTATATAATATTAATTAGCCTATAACAGGTAGCTTGTGTGCATATATTAGCCATGGAAGGCTGACAGGTAGCTATATTCTTGTTCAATTATGTTGTTGTCATAGGCAGAGCGAGTTGGCAAGTTAGTTACCAGCACTACATCAGCTTTTTCGTTTTTTTTTTCTTTTGTCTCATGTGTATATATTGGCTGTAACTTTGTTATTGGTCAAGTGAGATAACTTTGAAAGAATTTTTTTGTCAGTTTCTCCTTTTGCTCAAAGAATGTAATATGCATTGATTTAATTTTAAAAAAATTATACATCAATGACTTTGTTTACTTTGGGTAAAATATATTCTAAGTATATTGTACAAATTTAAATTGGTTTTTTCCTTATCCATTGTCATATGATAATTTTTTTAAAAAAAAAGAACCTATACTCAATAATTGTCATATGATAACAATAACAATATTGAGCTATTTGATTAGAAAAAGAAAATAAATAAGAGCAATAAACAGCCCCTGACAAAAAATAATTAATAAAATAATGCAAATGGTATGCTTTTCTTTTTTTTTTTAATTGCAATTTGCCTAATGATTTTTGCATCTAGGTAGTAGGACAAAAAATCATGAGATGACAATGCATTAGGTGAGCTAAGCATCATATTATATTTAGATTGAGACTTGATATCATAAAAGTGTTCAAAAAGACTTGATATCATAAAATAAAGGGTTATTTGAAAAAAAAAATATGACTTATAGCGGTTTTTACAATTTTAACCAAATATTTAAAATTTGATAAAATAAAATATAATTTTTAATTTTTTTGCAACTCAAAACACTGATCGATATTTCGATGAGCGGATGCTTGCATTTCGAACTTGAGTTAGGTGAAGTCTCCACGTCAACAAAAAAAATTTTCACCTATGAAAGGGTTATTTGCAAAAAAAAATCATAACTTATAGCGGTTTTGGAAATTTTATGAAACTTGATAAAATAAAATATGATCTTTAATTTTTTTACAACTCGAAACACCAATCGATATTTCGGTGAACGGATGTTTGCATGTCATACTACACTTGGACGAAATCTCGAGGTCATCAAAAATTTTTACACGTAAAACTCACAGTTTCAAATAAACTATCGTAGTTCTAATTTAAAAGCACATAAAAAATAAATAATTTATTAATTAAAAAATAACTTAACACCAATAAGCAGGTTCTTGAAACCTAACAGTTCAAACATGAACATTTCTGTATCCAATGACACCAATAAGCCTGGTATTGGTTTGAACTGTTATTGGTGTTAAGTTATTTTTTTAATTAATTAATTATCTTCTTTGTGCTTTTGAATTAACATTACGGCAGTTTATATGAAACAGTGAGTTTCACACATGTAAAAAATTTTGATGAACTTGAGATTTCGCCCAAATGTAGCCTGACATGCAAGCATCCGTTCACTGAAATATCGATTGGTATTTTGAGTTGTAAAAAAATTAAAGGTCATATTTTATTTTGTCAAGTTTCAAAAGTTGTGTTAAAATTGTCAAATCTGCTATAAGTCGTGATTTTTTTGCAAATAACCCTTTAGTAGGCGGAAAATTTTTTTACTGACATGGAGACTTCACCTAACTCAAATTTGACACGCAAACATCTATTCACCGAAATATCGATCTGTGTTTCAAGTTGCGAAAAAATTAAAGGTCATATTTTATTTTGCCAAATTTTAAATACTTGATTAAAATTATCAAAATCATTATAAGTCATGCAAATAACCATAAAATAAAAGATTGGAAATATCTACCAAAAGAAAATGATCCCGTTGCCGTATACTAATTGAATTTTGTATCCTTATGGGAGCTTGCCCCTCCCCTCCATGATATATCGTTCTTCTGCTTCAATCTTCTCATATGCTTTAATCTTTAATGTCCGTTTGTAAGGATTTTAATTATTTTCCTCACCTATCACATTGCCTTATCATCTTCATGATTTTCTTTGCCTACTAGGTAGATGCAAAAATCATTTGGCAACTTGGCATTAAAATGTGAGAAAAGCTGGCCCATTTGCATTAGTTTATATTTAGTTTTTGTTTGCTTTAAGAAAAATAATAGATTTTTTTTTTGTAACATTTTCATGATTAGAATTTGAATTTCTTTGGCATTTTCATGGTGAATAATTTTCTATATCTACTAGAAAAATGACAATTAATTATGTATCAGATATCACCTCTTATATATTTCCAATATAAGATTTTTATTCACCCTTGATATCCTGCAAAAGGCAACTTTACGACCAATTTCAAGACTTGGGATGCCAGGCTCTTGTCCAATTTTGTACCTTATATATATATATCTATAATATATATAAATGTACGAGGAGGGAAGGACAAACAAAATTATAAAAAAATCTTAATTCATTATTATATAAAATTAGATAATTTCATCTTTTACTAATAAAAGTAAAATTAAATTAATTAAAATATAATTTTATTTTGATATATGATTTTAATTAGATAGAAAATTTATTTTCTATTTTAATTAGGTTAACTTTTATTTTATCTCTCATAAAAATTAAATTAACTAAAATATAATTCTAATTTAATTGAAAGTACATTTTCTATTTTAATTAGGTTAAATTCTTTTTATCTCTAATAAAATTAAAGTAAATTAAATTAATTAAATTGTAATTCTACTTTAATTGAAAGTATATTTTCTTTTCTAATTACGTTAATTTCTATTTTATCTATAATAAAAATAAAATTAATCAACATATAATTCTAATTTAATTGAAAGTATATTTCTTATTTTAATTATGATAATTTCTATTTTATCTCTAATAAAATTAAATTAATTAAAATTTTAGTGATAATTTTGTTAAAATATATATTTTTCTATTTTAATTAGGTCTACTTATATTTTATCTAACATAAATCAAATTAGATAACATAATTTTATAAGTCATATTATATTAAATTTAATAAGTAAATAATTAAAATTAAAATTAATAAATTTTATGAAAATAGGAAAAGTATATAATTTATTTTGATAGTAGATAATTTTATAAATT
>CATIWM010091971.1:0-18409 GCA_949671775.1 Mallotus repandus | reverse complement strand
TTGGGGACGATACTCGTTGAGTGACCTGATGCCATCCCTTTCACCTTTTCCTGGTTTTCTAAAAACCAGGTGGCGACTCCAAACACAAAGCGTCTCGCATTCCCCCAAGACTAATCATTTGTCCCTGTCCCAAAAACGGAATGAATGTCCCATTCAACAAAGTTGCCATGTCCCTCAGAATCGAAAAAACATCCCAAACCTCTAGGAACCCAAAAAAATATAGGTCGCTCACAGTGGCGACTCCGCTAGGGACTCTGGTTAGAGAGATCAATTCAAAAATGACTATTTCTCATTACTTAATACTCAATTATATGGAGCCCTTCACCATTGCATTTGCACTACATAATCACATGTGCACCTTTGGTCCCTATCAACCGATAATGACGGAAAGTGATCCACTATGGTTCCACACGAGTCATAGGGTGACCGATTCGGATTTGTCACCTTTAGCCTTTACTGTTGGTTTCACCGGACTCATCTGATCAGAGTCTGTAACCCAAGTCCTCAAGAGGGGTGACCCGAGTTATCAAAAGAATGCTAGATTCACTGACTGGAGTCCATAACCCTAGTCATGGGGGGGGCATTCTCACTAAGGAGTCCTTACCTTATACCCTCGACTCAGCCCATGTAAATAAACTAATAGAAATCTCCACTAGGATCCCACCAAGCTTTGCATGCTAGCCCTAATGTTGTCCGTTTGACCTGACATTCACAAATGGTATGACGCTTTTAGTTTCCATCATCGATTGGCGTCATTATATCCATTCTACAGACTGCTCACACTCAGACTATGTGATCCTTATTTACCATGCATAAGCCCAATGTGCAAGGAATAATAAGAATCATTCATCTTAGTATGAACAGCGTATGAGAACTGGTAAATAGTGATATATTTTGATGATAGAACCTACGAGCGTCATCCATTTTTCCTTATCAAATCAAACAGATAGGTCAGGAATTTAACTAGATTACAGACATTTATGTTGAAAGAATCAAATCGTAAACTCTCGAACAATACTTTCATGCCTCTTAGTAAATGTATCGAATATCAAGCGGGGACATGAAAGTAGACCCCTCTTGTTGACTATAGCCCCTAAACATACGGGCGTGTAAGGACTGTAGATGCCATTTGTGACCCAATGACTGGTCCTTACATTGATATTATATGCTTACCTCGAGTACATTTGAGCATCATTCTTTAGTTTACCTCTTTATTCTTATCAATACAAATCAAAACAGCCTAGTCTGAGAGCGAAACCATAGTCCCCTACTGACTATTGGGTAAAAACCCACCTAGGAAAGTGATTCAATAGCCTCGTGGAGTGATAAGGTTGGAAGTGAGAGCTTGCTTGTGATTGGTTTGTTCTTTGTGCAAGAAAAGCTAACAATCTCTTACATAATCATGCATACATAACATGCATATAGACAACATATACTAGCCATGTCTTTTTATAGCCATCTGCATCCATCATAATAAGACTATGCATAAGCACGTCATGTATACACCTTAATTGTATTCTTTTGCATGTGCATCCCATGCATGCATCATTCATCATTTGTTTATGCTATTTCACTAATGTGCAGTAAATGAGATCTTAACATGGATGACTCAGAAGACACTTCATGTCAATAATTTTAGGATAAGTTGAAAGAGGGGATTCAGAAATTGCTTAATGATGGCACCATAACAGAAATCCTCCAAGCCCAAATCAAAGCCACTAATATTCAAACTAGAAACTCCCAAGAGGGAGACCGTCCTACTACTCCCATAAACAAACCATCTACATCTGTTCACCCGTGAGCAGATAGAGGAAAGGGTGTCCTTCATACTCATGTACAAATTGAAGATGATGATGAGTATTACTGTGCCTTTAAAACACCTCAACAACAAGCTACTAAGGTTGTTGACTTGACCAAACCTGAATCAATAGGGGAGGTCAAACTATTCGCCAACAGGATGGCTCAGTTGGAATTCGCCTTCAAAGACAAAGGGTCTCAGGAATCTAGAAGCTTCATTGATTTAGCTTTGTTTAAAGATGAACTTCTTCCTGATGATTTCAATTTGCCAAACTTTACCAAGTTTGATGGAACTGGGGATCCAAGGGTCCATTTAAGGCAATACGCCACCTTCATAGCTGCTATTAAGCTTATAAAATCATAGATTGTCCGATTCTTTTTTACATCGCTAGAAGAGGGACCAAGAGCATGGTCTTTGACCTTGAGGATAAAATCAAGAGTGATTAGTTGCTATTGACTCATAAATTCATCAAGCAATATGAATACAACACTCAGTTGGATATAACTCGCAAAGATCCGAAAACTACAAAATAGAAGTCTGGTGAATGTTTCTCTGATTATGTTGCAAGATGGTGAGCCAAAGCTGTCAAGATAAGAAACCATCCTCCGGAAGATGAGTAGATAGAATTGATAATCAAAGGGTCATTACCCCATTTTAGAAAATAGATGATTTTTGCCCATTACCTTGATTTCTGAGCACTTCATCATGCTAGAATCATAATCGAAGATGAGGAAACCCAACAACCTAGAAACACTTTCCACCAAAACACTCAAATCAACACTAAAATCAAAACACCTTCACCCGAACTGCCGAGATAAACCAAATTCAACTAGACGATTTCAACCCACCATTTGTTAATGTCATCAATAAGCCACCTAGAAGATTTTCCAACTTCAACCTCCTACTATCCAAGGTCTTCCAAAGACTTCAACAAAAGAACCTCCTACAACCACGAGAATAAAAACCACTATCAAATCCTTTGCCTCTACAAATCGACCAGAACTTATTTTGCCACTTCCACCAAATGCCCAGCCATGCCACTGACACCTGCAAAACTCTTAAAATGTAATCCAAGACCTTATTGACTCAAGAAAGATTGATGATCCTGAAAGATGACCCAATATCAAAACCAACCCCCTTTCAAATTACTAAGCCATGCCTCTACCAATAATCAACACGATTTCATCCGGCCTACCTGAAACTTTTACTGAACAATCTATCCAAGCCATTCAGGAAACCCTAGAAGAATAAGAGGACACAGCAGAAAAAGAATTCTTAATGATCTCAGAAGATGAATGGGACCCTTCCATGTTTGAATATATTTCAATGCCCCGAGCATTCACTCCTCTCTTGATGATGCAAAGGAGAGCTAGAGATGTAGCTCTACAAGGTCAAGTATAGTGCAACTTCAATAGCTCATGTCCTTTTAGAGGATATAGTGCCCTCAAGATAGCGAGAACAGTTTGATGAAGAAGACAAAATGACTAGGATCATCCATTCTCCAAACCTACAAGTCATGGGAATTGACATCTAGTACGACTCTGATGAAGAAGTTAAAAAAGGCACAAATACTTAGGAACATGATGACTCTGAGATCATTGTCTGGAACAAGGGCAATAAAGTAAAAGCAACCAGTCAAAAGACACCACGCAGCAAAAAGTAGATAGCTAAAAAGCCTATACCCTTAGTTAACCACGTAACTCGTAGCAGAAGAGTCTACCAACCTCCTAAAAAGAAAAAGGATGTCTTTAAGGGGAAAGAAATTTCAAGTGATATGGCTCCGACTAAGGAAGAAGAAGATCAAGTTCTTAAGCAGCTTAAGAAAACTTAGGCACAAGCTAGTATTTGGGATTTGCTCATGGCCTCTAAGAAGCACAGAGACGCTCTAGTCAGGGCTCTTAATGATACAAAGATCATGACCGATGCTTCAACTTGCAAAATGATAGCTTCTCTAATGAAAGCCCCTTCTAATGCAATCACCTTCTCAGATGAAGATCTACCTCCTGAAGGAAGGGTCCATAATCGTCCTCTGTTCATACAGGCAATAGTCAGATCTAAGAAGACCTCATGTGTTATGGTGGATGATGGATATGTCATCAATGTTTACCCTCTGAAGCTGTTGCAAAAATTTGGAATAAATGTCAAAGACCTAGAGGAATCTAACGTGACTTTCAAGCTTATGATGATTCTAAGAAGCCAGTTGTAGGGACTTTCCAAGCAGTAATCACTATGGGGGATATTGAATCAGTAGCAGAGTTCACTGTCCTAGACATCCTTCCAACTTTTGCCCTGCTATTGGGGAGACCTTAGTTCCATCCATTGGGAGGCATACCTACTACCGTACACCAGAAGATCAAATTCCCACTCAAAGACAAAGTTGTCACCATTTCGACTGAAACTAACAACATCATCGCTTGCTTAAACATAGTGCCACTAGGCTTCTAAATCTCTGTAATCCACAAAGATTGGGCTGACCTAAAGGTCATTGTAATGATGAATAAGATACAACACTTACCCAAAACTAGACTGGGTGGAAGGTACATTGGAGTCACAGAATTCCCTGATTTCTGAGGACAAACCAGTAGACATGGCTTAGGGTATGATCCTGAGAAGGACACTGGAACTAAAAAGTCCACCTCTTTTATTCCAGGAGGCTCAACTAAAATCTACCAGGGATAGAAAGAGAAATGGGAAAAGGAAGGGGTTGAGAAACCTGGCTTTGAAATCTTTAAAGATGTTATTGACTCTGCTAAGGGAAAATGCCCACCAGAAGATATCACTGAGACTGATATTGAAGAATATATGAAGAATCCAGGATTAGAATCTAAGACCGAGACCCTCAACTATGAGAAAGTTGATGCCATCCTTGAATCAAGCATTGATGACATTCTGTTTGAACACACTGCCACTGGAGATGATCTTTATACTTTTTCTTTTTTTGAAACTGATGATATAATGAACTCTAAAGTTAATGTAATGAAATCAAAATTTGCTTACTTGTTCGATGTCCTTTCTGATGGTATTGTGCATTGCATTGATCAAAATACTTGCATATTTGACATTCATTCCATATGCACTGAACCATTTACATTGGCACAAAAAATAAATCGTGCATTTTGCATATTTCGAAAGATGTTACCCCTGAGGAGAGAAGAGAAATTGAAAAAATATTAATAAAATATTCAAAAGTATTTGCTTGGACATATGAAGACATGCCCGGCATCGACAGAGACATCGCTCAACACTATATTCCCACCAAAGAAGGGTGTAAACCAATAAAGCAGAAGCTAAGAAGACTCGGACCAGAATGGGCCTAATTGGTAAAAGAAGACATTAAAAACTAGATCAAGGCTAAGTTCCTAGACGTGGTAGATTATCTGTAGTGGCTAGCAAATGTCGTGCCAGTGCTAAAGAAAGACGAAAGGGTCAAAATTTATGTTGACTACAGAGGTCTAAACAAAGCATGCCCAAAGGATGACTTCCTTTTGCCTCACATAGATGTGTTGATAGACAACACTGCCTCTTACGCAATGTACTCCTTCATGGATGGATTTTCTGGATACAATCAAATTTTGATGGCCATCATCAACAAAGCAAAGACATCCTTCATAACAAAATAGGGTACTTACTGCTACAGGGTAATGCCCTTTGGCCTGAAAAATGCAGGTGCAACCTACCAAGAATGGCAGCAGCTATATTCCACGACATAATACACAAAGAGGTTGAAGTGTACATAGATGACATGATGGTTAAATCAGAAACTAGAGAAGGGCACCCGGGTGCTCTCAAAAAATTCCTTAGAAGGGTTAAAAAGTATAGCCTTAAGCTTAATCCCAAAAAGTGTGTATTCGGGGTGACTTTAGGCAAGATGATGGGATACATTGTCAGCCAAAATGGAATCAAAGGGGATCCAAATAAAGTGAAAGCAATCAGAGAAATGCTAGTGCCAAAAATAAAGAAAAAAATCAAAGGGTTTCTAAGGAAACTATAGTTCATAAGCAGGTTCATCGCTAAGTTAACAGCAGTTTGCAAGCCCATTTTTAAGCTACTCAGAAAAGATCAGCCAGTCATATGGAATGAACATTGTCAGCTAGCATTTAACAAAATTAGAAACTACCTAGCCAGTCCACTAGTCTTGAAACCACCAAAGTCTAGGTTACCATTAACCTTGTACCTAGCCATTGAAGAGAACGCAATCGATGCAATGCTAGCCCAAGAAGGAGAAGGGAAAGCAGAACATGTAGTCTACCGAGCAAGAAAATGCTGCCTTATGAGGAAAAGTACAGTTAAGTCAAACAGATACATCTAGCAATGGTATAGGCAATGAAGAAGCTCAAACACTATTTTCAATCATACAAGATTCAAGTTGTGTCCAAAATGGATCCTATGAAGCATCTCTATGAAGCTCCGTCCTTAGTGGGAAAACTCACCAAGTGGCTCATTCTACTCACAGAATTTGATGTCCAATATATGACTAAGAAGACAGTGAAAGGGAGAGCAGTCATGGAAATCCTAGCCCTCAACCTGATTCCAGAATCATAAGAAATTCAACTAGATTTCCCAGAAGAGCTCAACACGACCATCGAGGTGCAAGGATGACATATGTACTTTGACGAGGCAGTCAATTAATTCAAAGAAGGAGTCGAGATCATACTCCTAACACCAGAAGGCGAAGTGGTGCCGATTGCTAAGAAACTAGCGTTCAAGGTTATGAACAATTAGGCAGAATATGAAGCATGCACACTTTGCATAGAAGCTTTGATAGCTCTAGGAGTGACAGAAGTTGAAATATTTAGGGATTCTATATTGGTAATCAATCAGACAATAAAAGAATGGAAACTAAAAGAAAAACACTTGAGGCCATATTTGAGCCACCTACAGCAGCTCGCCTTATGCTTCCAAAAATGCAAATTCATCCATCTCCCTAGAAACCATAACCAAATGGCAGACGCACTTGCTTCCCTAGCAGCAGTATGGGAAGGATCAACCAAAATGCCCATGAAGCCTTTAATCCTACTTAAATCAGAGCAACCTAGCCACAAATGCCTCAGAATAGCAGAAATAAAAGCAGACAACAAACCTTGGTTTTATGATATGCAACAATACCTCACAAAAAAATTTACCCTTAAAAGGCAGTCGGAAAAGACAAGACAGTCATCCAGCAACTAGCATCAAAATTCATATCACACTAGGGTTTATTATACAAAAGAACTTCAGACGGGATACAACTTAGATGTCGAGATGAGACAGAAGCTGCTAGAGCAATAGAAGAAGTGCATGAAGGTGTCTGCGGTCTGCACATGAATGTCGCCATCCTAGCTAAGAAGTTAATGAGACAGGGGTTCTTTTGGATGATGATGATGGAAGACTGCAGTAAATTCATAAGAAGGTGCCACAAATGCCAAATTCATGGGGACATCAACCATCTTTCCCCAACAGAGCTACACTCTATCTCTTCTTCATGGCCCTTCTCAGCATAGGGGTTAGACATAATAGGAGAATTTCACCCAACAGTCTCAAACAGACATAGGTTTATCCTAGTAGCAATCGACTACTTCACAAAGTAGGTCGAAGCAAAATCATATGCAAAACTGGGGGCAAAACAAGTGGTAAGGTTCATCAGAAAAAACCTATTTTACTGATATGGAATTCCCCACCATATAGTTTCAGACAATGGTGTTCAGTTCCAAGGGGAAGTGAGGGAATTACTAAGGAGTTATAAGGTGGAGCATCACAAATCCTCACCTTACAGCCTACAAGCAAATGGGGTGGTCGAAGCTGCAAACAAAAACATAAAAAAGATCTTATCAAAGATGGCTCAGACTTATCGTGATTGGGTCGATAGACTACCATACACATTATGGGGATACAGAACAACAGTTAGAACTTCAATAGGGGCCAATTCTTTTCTCACTAGTATACGGATCTGAAGTAGTAATCCTAATGGAAATGGAAATCAAATAACTGCGAATAGTAATTAAATCCGAACTTCTTGAAGCATAATGGGCTCAACAAAGGCATAACAGCCTCACTACTCTGGACAGTCAGAGACTCAAAGCATTGTATCATTCGCAGCTATATCAAGCTCGACTGGCTAAAGCCTTTAACAAAAAAGTCTAACACAAGAGTGTGAAAGCAGGAGACTAGGTGCTAAAGCAAGCCAAACAAAATGTCTCAGACCCTAGAGGGAAGTTCAAGCCACACTAGGAAGGCCCATATCTGGTCAAAACTGTGCTATCAAGAGGAGCTATTAAGCTGATGGATTCTGAAGGAAATAAATTCTTTGAGCCTATCAACACAAACCGCTTGAAGAAGTACTATGTCTAGAGCAAATACAAAAAAAAAGCCTGTTGAGTTGAAAATCGAAAAAAGGCAGCTCAGGCAAAAATTAAGAGATTTCCCGCTAGGTTAAAAACCCAAAAAGGGCCGGCCTAGGCAAAAGTTAGGGAACAGAGAGAAAATACTTAGTTAGAAAACCTAAAAAGGCTGACTAAGGACATGGGTACCGTCAATTCAAAATTTGCATAAATGCAACAGTGCTTTTCTTAAATGTCTTCAGTAAATATGTGAATGCTTGTCAAATCATGTAAGTACATTTGAGGAAATGCAATACATCATTATCATTTGAATCCATCAAGCATGCTAAGTACAATTTGCATATTTTCATTGCATGCTTTACAGTTCTTACCTGTTTCATTATCTCTTCTCCAGATTGCCAACCACTATCGTCAAAACTAAAAAAAAACCCCAGCTAGGTGCACAGAGCTCTAAAAAGAGATGCCCTAGGTAAAAGAGGGAAGAAAAAGAAAATATACCCAGATAGGCGCAAAGAGCTCTGAAAAGAGATGCCCTATGCAAAAGAGAGAGAAATAAAATAAAAAGGTAGACAAAGCAGAATAATCAGACAGAATAGTCACAATTATATGAGCAAATGTTACAATTAGGGACATACAAGTCAATCAATCTAGATTACAACAATAGCAGCCACCAGTACAGAATATAAACACATGGACAGATGCCCAAGATACAACACCCAGAGTCCATAACCTCGGGAAAATAGTACAACACTGAACAACCATAGCCAAAAGACTATACTTAGCCTCCTAAAAATAACTACATCGACTATGGGTGCCATCAAGAATAATAGCTAAATCCACTCAGGCATCTCTGTCATCCGAGCCAGGCTCTGCATTCTTTGCATCCATCTCAAAAGCCGCCAGTTGCACATGCAGCTGATCGATATGCTTATGATAAGATGCTCCCTCCCTCTCCCACTCACGACTAGTACGAATATACTCACTCTACATTAGATAAACATCATGAATCACATCTCATACATTCATAAAAACATATGCATCTGCATAAAATAGGAACAAATCAATAAAGGGAGGAGGCAGTACGCTTTGTGCGCTAGTAAACTCCATGAAATACTCTTATGCGATAATTGTGGCAACATACCAAGACTGAGCAGTGGAAACAGGCACCTATAAAGCAAAAGAAATTAGATGAAAAATAAATTAAGGAAAGAGAAAACCCACGCAGAGTCAAAAGACTAACATGAGTAGCGCCCGCAGGCACTATATCCAATGGTGGTGTACCCGCTCTAGGCAAAGAAAAGTATGCCCCCGCTCCTGTAACTGACTGCCCATACAACATCGGAGGTGCTGCACTCACCAAATCACCAAGAACGGCAACACTAGATCCCACACCACTGGCATGTGCCATCCCCTCAGTCTTAGGGCCACTCTCCTCATCCAATCTCCTTCGACGACGTCCATAACACTGCAGATAAACTCTCATAACTCATGTCATTTACAGTTTATCACTACTAAAATTTATCACATGCTTATCTAACAATAAATAAAAAAAGACACACGGCTTAGAAGTATACCGGATCAGAAGATGCTACCCTAGAAGCTGAACAACCCAAGGATGTTCACAAAGTCCTAGCTCTAGAGCCTGAAGGCTGTGAAGGATCTACCTGAGGAGGTGGAGGTGCGCCAAATTCACAAGCCACAACATTAATCAACTGTAGCACTGTAGTCATCATATAAGAGAAATGAGCTCCCTCCAAGAAATCCTCAAAAGGATACCCTCTCTCAGCTCTGTCGAGCTCCTCTCCAACAAGCTCTCGACCCTAAAATATATCCCCAAGAGGAGCAATAGGAACTCTCCTCATGAATGGTCCATCCCACTAGTGATATATTCGCTCACCCAGATACCACACCTTGTCAACAAGGTCAGGCAGCAAGACCCTCCTTTGTGTCTGGCACCAAGCTACCCCAATCTCGATTGACTAGTCCTGACACTCCATCCACCAGCAAGGAAAAATTTGCCCAAGAGATATATAAGCAAAAGGCTATCAAAGAATGAGAAAGCGAAGTCAAAATACACCATACCTGACTGTAGGCCAATTTACTCAAGAGACCCCTCACCTTTGTAGGACTCTCGATCAAACCAGAGGTCCTCTTGATCCATCATTAAAGACAAGGAAAGCCACTCTCAGGCGAACGCTCAATAGTGGGATAAGAAAGTACCCCAAACTTATAAGCCCAAACCCTTTTAGGAATAACGGAATCGGATCAATCGAAGATAAAACAATCTAAAAGCAAAAGACCACACTCATATCCAACACAAACAAGCAGCTACAAATCTGCGAGCCTTCTCTACAGGCTGCATCCAGGCCATAATACATGTGAGCAAAAACATATGTGCCCTAACTATACTTTAGCAGATCCCTAAAATTCCTTTGAATATGTAACAGCTGCAAAAAGCCAGTGCCGGAGGCATTCAGAAAGATAACGACACTCAGGAGGTAGAATAAGAAACATCTGGCCAACTGCTCAGAATTAACACGACCCGTATCATGCTTCGACCTAACCCTCTCTACAAGCCATCTTCAGCTAGACTTCACAGAAGCAATAACACCAAACAGATCCTTCAGCCATCTGTTCCTTACAACAACAGAACTACATGCCTCATTGCTGAAAGAGACAGGCTCCCCATAAAAACTTAGCCTAGTAATGGCTGCAAAATCAAGCGGAGTGATAGTTATCTCCCCAAAAGGCAAATGGAATGTATGAGTGGTATCCATCCAGCGCTCAACAAAAGCACACATCACGGCCTGACTTGATGCATATGAGTCGTAAGTAAGAGAAGAGATAATGCCATCAAAGCCCTTCCCGGCAACCATATGCTTCATACACGGTGGAAGACCTTGATAGTATGAACTAACCTTATTGAAGCTACTAAGCAGCTAGATGACAGGCACAAAAGACTGCAACCAAAAGGTAAATCAGCTACAACATTCATCAGATACTAAAACATCTCTTTTTTATTATCTTTATAGGAAAATAATAGCAAGAGCTAAACTACATCAAGAGCTAAACAACAGCAAGAGCTACAATACAGCAAGAGCTAACTAACAACAAGAGCTACACTACAGCAAGAGCGACACTACAGTAAGAGCTACACAACAGCAAGAGCTACACTACAGCAAGAGCTATACTACAATAAAAGCTAAACTATAGCAAAAGCTACACAACAGCAAGAGCTAAACTACAGCAAGAGCTAAACTACAGCAAGAGCTAAACAACAATAAGAGCTACACTACAATAAGAGCTAAACAACAGCAAGAGCTACACTATAGCTAGAGCTAACATAGATAGCAAGAGCTACACAACAGGAAGAGCTAAACAATAACAAGAGCTGTACTACAATAAGAGCTACACTACAGCATGAGCTAAATTACATTAAGAGCTAAGCTACAGTAAGTGCTGAAGTCAGACAGCTAGAGCTAAAATAGATAGCAAGAGCTACACTACAGCAAGAGCTACACTACAACAAGAGATAAATTACAATAAAAGCTAAGTTACACTAAGTGCTAAAGTCAGACAGCTAGAGCTAACACAGATAGCAAGAGCTAAATTCAAACAACTAGAGCTATACAGCAAATACTAAAATCAAACAGTGAGAGCTACAACTAGAGCAACACATATAACCAGAGCTACAATAAGTAAAGCTAAGTAAGCAAAGCTACAACGAGCTATCACAGTAAGAGCTAAGTGAGTAAACTAATCGGACGACGATGAATAGTCCAAACATGAGTCTCCAGGCTATAGACAACAAGAATTGAATCTCCTCAAGAAAGTTAAGGTGAATGAGAAAAGGCTCTACCACTGGTCCCAATAGCCTCTGTAGCTCTAGTAGTAAAGGTCTATACACCAGTCTGTCCAAGAACCGCCTCATCCTACAAGATAAACTCATCAAAAGAAAAAGAAGTAGTATTCACACTGCTAAAGTCACCAAGATCCTCAGGAATAGGAGGGAAGTCCATAATTCTTGTACTACATAAAGCAACAGAACAACGATCGAAGAAAATAGAAGAAAAGCACTCCAAAAAACTCAAAAAGGGCTTATAGAAGGTCAAAAAAATAGGTAACAATTACCTCGAACTCGAAAATAAGTTCATTTTATAGATGTCGGGCACGCCACGGAGCATATAACCATGTGCCCAGCATGTGATTACACGCTCTTCTGAGCCTCACGCACTCCGAAACTCACATACGCACACCCCAAGACCCTGGACATGCACTCTTAGGGTCATGAACTTGCATTTTACCAAAAAATGCAAAAAAAACCCTGCATAAATTATGCAAACATGAGCATTGTATGTTTTAAGACACTGTATTTGACATCACTATCTCAGAAAGTCATATCATTATGAAACACATATGACACAAGCATGTCACACTTGCAATTATCACATCATCACATCACAAAATCACGCTCGAAACATGATAAATGATTACATCATCACTGCATCATTATAGTTTCATCACCACTCAGTAGCATTTTTATTCGCTTAGAAGCATTTTTCATCTACTTAGTAGCATTTCATCCGCTTCGAAGCATTTCATATGCTTAAAAGCATTTTTATCTGCTTAGGAGCATTTTCATCTGCTTAAAAGCAACATTTTCATCTGCTTATAAGCATCTCATCTGCTTAGAAGCATCTCATCTACTTAGAAGCATCTCATCTACTTAGAAGCATTTCACTGCTTAGAAGCATTTTTATCTGCTTAGTAGCATCTCATCTGCTTAGAAGCATTTCACTGCTTAGAAGTATTTTTCATCTACTTAGTAGCATTTCATCTGCTTAGAAGCATCTCACTGCTTAGAAGCATCTCATCTGCTTAGAAGCATCTCATCTGCTTAGAAGCATTTCATCTGCTTAGTAGCATTTCATCTGCTTAGTAGCATTTCGTCTACTTAGTAACATCTCATCTGCTTAGAAGCATTTCACTGCTTAGACGCATTTTTCATCTGCTTAGTAGCATTTTATTTGCTTAGAAGCATTTCACTACTTAGAAGCATTTCACTACTTAGAAGCATTTTTCATTTGCTTAGTAGCATTTCATCTGCTTAGAAGCATCTCACTTCTTGAAAGCATCTCATCTGCTTAGAAGCATCTCATCTGCTTAAAAGCATTTCATCTGGTTAGAAGCATTTCATCTGGTTAGAAGCATTTCATCTGCTTAGTAGCATTTCATATGCTTAGTAGCATTTCATATGCTTAGTAGCATTTCGTCTACTTAGTAGCATCTCATCTACTTGGAAGCATTTCACTGCTTAGAAGCATTTTTCATCTACTTAGTAGCATTTTATTTGCTTAGAAGCATTTCACTGCTTAGAAGCATTTTTCATATACTTAGTAGCATTTTATTTGCTTAGAAGCATTTCACTGCTTAGAAGCATTTTTCATCTACTTAGTAGCATTTTATTTGCTTAGAAGCATTTCATCTGCTTAGAAGCATCTTATCTGCTTAGTAGCATTTCATTTTCTTAGTAGCATCTTCATTGCTTGACACCTCAGAAGGTTATAATAGCATTTGCTTGACACCTCAGAAGGTTATATTAGCATTCTCACTTGATTAACACCTTAGAAGGTTATAGTAGCACTTTCATTTTCTTGACACTTAAGGAGGTTATGAAAGCATCAAACTCACCTTACCTAAGGAGCTTATGAAAGCATCAATTTCACTTTACTTGAGGAGATTGTAAAGCACACAAACAAGTGACGATTCTGTCAGCCAAACTATAGGCTTAACATCAAGAGACTAAACGACACACCATCAGGTAAGTACCTCTTCCCAAAACTATTTTTTCATTTTTGCATTTGCTTTACATGTATTGACATCAGTACTAGAGCACTATACAACACACGTGAAGCAGGGGCAACTATCATACATCAAATTTTGACTATCCCTAAAAAGGTCCAGTGATGAAAATATCCCTCCGAATATGACAAGTGTTTGTTTATTTGTATTGCCTTTGAAGCATGTCGTGAGTCTAAAAAGCCCAAACCAAGCCTCTAAAAAGCAAAATCAGCTACCGAACCATTAAGTCGTACCTTGATTCTATGAGTTATGAATTATCAGAATGATAAGTAGCTAATTTCAAGCAACCGTCGCTCAAAACATGCAACTCATCAGACCGATGTTCATCTTGTAAGACCGGAGTTCAACTTTGTGAAAATTGAAAGCCTATTTTGACAAAACGGATGTCAAAAACACATTTAAAAGCCCTAAAAACTTTTAAAAGTGACCCCAAAATAGTGCGTGTAATCCCAAGAAGTAGTGTATGAGTAAATTTGTAGCGTGTGACCACACCCGAACATATTTTGCTCACGTGTGAAAATGGAAGCCGATTTTGACAAAACAAACATTAGAAACACGTCTACAAGGTCTAAAAACACCCATAAAATAGCATGATCAAAGCTCAGGAAGGCCCCGTGATCACGCTCCCCAATCTCGTGCACACGCACAACACGTGCCTTGGGATGCGTGGTCATATATTTTTTGACACGGTTCCCTATAAATAAGGGTCTCTGCCTCCCATTTCATGAAGTTGAAAGCTAGAGAGAAAAAGGCAAGAGCCAAAAAGCAAACACACATACTAAAACACTGTCAAATTGAAGACTTAGAAGTCCCAATTCACACACTTTTAGCCCTCTTTCTACATTTTTCATAGGATTTTTAGACCGCTTTTGAACCAAACCCACCCTTATCCTTTTTCAAAGCACACTTCAAAGGTATACAAATTTGCATGACACACGTCATTTTCAACCTCTCAATGAGGAAAGCTTGAAAATCCAACGAAGCTAAAGCTTCAGAAAACCCAAAAACAAGCTCAGTCGAATCTGAGGACCAGACAATCATTATTGCACATTTATTTTACTGTCTTGCATTTTTCTTTATCACCGCCAATAGTTGAGAAATTATTGTGATTGTGTGATTGGACTGGTAATTTACATGCTGATTGAATAATCTTTGCTTTGTTTTACTCATAATAAATCATCATTTTGCATCAATATGCATTCAATAAATACGAAAGCTCCTTATCTAAGCTAGAGCTTTGATATTGCAGTCCAATGATGCAATCATCATTATTTACTATTTATGTTATCATTTAGAAATGCTTTATAATAATGCCTGCAAGAGCATGAACTACGTGCATCTGTTTAATCATTCATGATGCACCAACCATTTTTGTTGTGCTTATATGTTATCTAAGTGGATGAATGGATGGAATTGCACATAGTTGTGTTAATCTCTATCTCGTAGGTGTTTTCTAGATTAGGACTAGATTTACATTTCAACAACCTTCTTTTCCTTTTTCAAATGTATTTACTAGGAAAGCCTTGTAAATAATTATATTGGATTTCTCGTACATTCCGTTATTATCAATGTGCTTATGTAAATATGTATATATCAACTGTCATTACCAAAACTAGGTATTGCGATAGCCATATATTGAGTATCATAATGAGAAAGAGTTAAAAAGTATATGAGATCTCCCAGGCTTAGAATTTCTGCTGGGGACAACACTCGTTGAGTAACCCGATGCTGTCCCTTTCACCTTTTCCTAGTTTTCTAAAAACCAGATGGCAAATCTAAACACAAAGTGTCTCGCATCCCCCTGAGACCAATCATTTGTCCCTGTCCCAAAAATTGAACGAATGTCCCATTCGGCAAAGTTGTCATGCCCCTCAGAATCAGAAAAATGTCCCAAACCTCTAGGGACCCCAAAAAATATAGGTTGCTCACATAAGGTCAAGGGATTCACTCTTAGGATACCAAAGTCCTAATTACAAGGTTCATATAAGATACCTAAAGTTCTCTTAATAGCATTTAAATGAGATTCTTTAGGAAAAGATTAAAATCTAGCACACAAGCAGGTAGTAAACATAATATCGGGTCTACCAGTGGTAAGGTAAAGAATGAATCCAATCATACCTCTAAATTACTTTTCATCAACCAGCTTTCCACTTTCATCCTTATAAAGCTTGGTGGTGGTGCTCGTTGGAGTCTTGCTTGCCTTAACTCCATCCATCCAAAACTTCTTAAGAATGTCCCTTATGTACTTTACTTAATTGACGAAGATCCCATCTTCTCCTTGCTTGATTTGAAGTCCAAGAAAGAACTTGAGTTCTCCCATCAAGCTCATTTCAAACTCTCATTGCATAATCTTATAAAATGCCTCACATAGGTATTGATTAGTAGCATCGAAGATAATATTATCAACATAGATTTGAATAATTACTAAGGCATTCTTGGATTTCTTAATAGAAAGAGTTATGTCAACTTTGCCTTTAGAGAAACCTTTATTTAAAAGGAAGTTGCTCAACCTTTTATACCAAGCTCTAGGAGCTTGTTTCAATCCATATAATGCCTTGGATAATTTGAAAACATGATTTGGAAAGTCAAAGTTTTCAAAACCCATAGGTTGTTCAATATATACCTCCTCTTGTATAAATCCATTTAGAAAAGCACATTTCACATCCATTTGATAAAGTTTAAAGTTCATATATGATGCAAATGTAAGTAACATTATAATAGCTTCTAACATTGCAATAGGGGCAAAGGTTTCATTATAATCAATGCCTTCTTCTTGATTATAACCTTTAGTTACAAATATAGTTTCGTTCCTAGTTATGATGCCTTATTCATTCATCTTATTTCTAAATACCCATTTGGTGCATATAATAAGATGATGTATAGGCCTAGGAATTAAATTCCACACCTTATTTCTCTCAAATTGATTGAGTTCTTCATGTATAGAAAGGACACAAAACTCATCACATAATGCATCATCAACATTTTTAGGCTCAATTTGAGTGATGAAGGCTAAATTAACAATTGATTTAAAGTGAGTTCTAGTGGTTATCCCCTTTAAAGTGTCACCAATGATGAGATCCTTTGGATAAGCTTTCTTGAATTACCACTACTTTATTAGTTCATCTTTCAAGGTGAGTTGAGGCACCTCCTCACTATCTTCCTTGTTGGGATCATCAATCTTCAAAGGTTTGTTGGCATTCTCCTCTTCAAGATTCATTTCCATAAAGTCCTTTATAACATTATTAACAGTGATAAAATCATTTTTAAGATAAAATGGGTTAGATTCATATAAAGCAATATGCAAGGACTCTTTAACCACTACAGTTCTTTTATTAAAAATCCTATATGCTTTGGTAAAGGTGGAGTAGCCTAGAAAAATTCCTTTATTAGCTTTAGAATTAAATTTTCTAAGGTTGTCCTTGGTGTTTATAATATGAAACATTTGCAACCAAATACTCTTAGATATGAAATCTTAGGTTTTCTATTGTTTCAAAGCTCATAAGAATTATTTTTTAAACAGGTCTTTTAAAAACTCTATTAGAAATATAGCAAGCGATATTGATAACTTCCACCCAAAAATATATGGCAAAGCTATATTCATGTAGTATAGTTCCAACCATCTCTACCAAGGTTCTATTCTTCCTCTCAACTGCCCTATTTTGTTGAGGAGTTCTAGGAGAGGAATAGTTATGAAAAGTGTCCTTTTCATCACAATTTTTTTTGAAAAATTCATTTTCAAATTCAGTTGCATGATCAGTTTTTATAGAGCAAATGTAAAAACCTTCTTCTTTTTGAACTCTTTGTGTAAAACTTTAAAGAGCTTTGAAAGCATCATTTTTATAAACCAAAAAATAAACCCAAGTAAATATAGAGTAATCATCAACAAGCATAAATGCACAATGTATTTCACCTAAGCTAGCCACTCTAGTAGGTCGAAATAAGTCCATGTAAATTAACTCTAATGGCCTAGAGATTGACACTTTATTTTTTAGTTTAAAAGATGACTTAGTGTAAGTACCCAATTTCAGGATGACTAGAGCATGGATGCGACAGAGGACTCGATGATGAAAATAGACTGTGAATTTAGATTTATTGGATTTGATTTGTTGGTTTTAAACTAAATTGTAAATTATTTTTAGGAAATATTATTTTTATTTTAATTATTGTTATTATTAATTTTTTATATATATTTAAAATAGATTTAAAAAAAAATTAAGTTTAAAAAAAAAAAAAGAAAGGAGTGAATGGGCCGTTAGGCCCATTCATCTCCTTTGTATGGAAGATGGCCATATTGGCCATCTTCCGTTTTGTTTCGTTTTGAATGTTTTGTTTTTGTGTTTTTTTTTTTGACAGATTTTCGACCGGAAATCTGTATTTCCGGTCTGAAATTGAACCAAACCGATTTTTTTTTTCAAAAATTTATTTATTTATT
>CATIWM010091968.1:0-10386 GCA_949671775.1 Mallotus repandus | reverse complement strand
AGGCCTGGGAAGAATAATAATGTGGCAGATGCATTAAGCCGCAAGTCAGATTTAGCTGTGATGAAACAATTAGCTCATCTTTACATGAGTCGAGTTGCAACCTCCATCCGGGACCAGATTAAGCAGAGTTTGGACAAAGATTCACAAGTTGTTGCTCTAATCAACCTGGCCAAGCAAGGGAAGACCAGACAGTTTGTATGGGAAAATGATCTATTGGTGGCTAATAGGTTTCGGTTGTATGTTCCAAAAATCGGGAATCTAAGGAAGCTGTTACTTCAAGAGTGTCATGATACGTTATGGGCAGGTCATCCTGGATGGCAGCGAACACTGGCTCTTCTAACACAGAATTACTACTGGCCAAAAATGGAAGAAGATGTGAGAATGTACATAAAGACCTACCTAACCTGTCAAGAGGATAAAGCCGACAGACAAAAGACTGCGGGGTTATTGGAACCTTGTCAGTGCCCAACCGGCCTTGGGAGAGTGTGTCATTGGATTTTATTACTGGCTTACCACGAGTGGGGGAGTATGATTCCATTCTGGTGGTGGTCGACTGATTCTCTAAATATGCCACCTTCATACCGATGTGAAATTCAGCTCTTCAGAAGACACAGCTAGGGCCTTCTTCAAACATGTGGTGAAGTATTGGGGAGTGCCGAAGAGCATAGTTAGCGATCGAGATGGGTGATTTCTAGGAACTTTCTGGGCAGAGCTCTTTCGTCTTCTAGGCTCATGCCTTGACATGTCAACTAGCTACCACCCCCAGAAAAATGGTCAAACAGAAAGATTCAACAGTCTCTAGGAGGAATATCTAAGACACTTTATTAGCTCAAGTCAAAAGAATTGGGCATCGTTGTTAGATGTGGCACAATTTTGTTTTAATTCACAAAAAAGCTCTAGTACTAACAAAAGTCCTTTTGAGATTGTGACAGGACAGCAGCCGTCAGTACCACACTCTTTGGAGGGGCCATATAAAGGGAGAAACCCAAAGGCCTACAATTTTTTCAAAGAATGGCGGCAAAATGAAGAAATAGCTCAAGCACACTTGGCGAGAGCAGCACAAAGAATGAAGTACTGGGCAAACCAGAAGCGCAGGCCACAAGAGTTCCAAGTTGGAGACAGGGTGCTGATAAAGCTACTTCCAGAGCACGTTCGTTTGCGCAACAAAGGCATAAGATTGCTAAGGAGATTTGAAGGCCCTTTCCCTATTATTGCCAAAGTAGGGTCAGCTGCCTACAAAGTTGAACTAACTGAAGGGCTCAACATACATCCAGTCTTTCATATGAGCAATCTACGGCCTCACCATGAAGATAAAGAAGATGTCAACAGAAACCAGCCGAAGAGACCTCCAATCTCCAAGTTCGAGCCAACAATGAAGATTGTTGAAGAGATCCTAGCAACAAGAGTAGTAGCTTCCAATCGGCGCAGATATAAGGAGTACCTAGTGAAGTGGAAGGACCAAGGCGAAGAAGAAAATAGCTGGGAGAAGGAAGATGACCTAAAAGCTTTCAAGTACAAGATCGACCAGTTCATCGAATCACAGTCGACGAGGGTGTCGACCGCTTGAGTGGGGGAGAATGTCAAGGGGTAGCATTTTATAATTATAGGGGTATTTTAGACATTTCATAATTATTTTATTTTATGTAATTATAGAGGAGTGATGGCTGGAACATTATGATGTCTCCTCCTACCACAGGCCATTGTGCTCCTTATGCTTTTTAGGGGGGAGTGACTAGTCATCGAACGCCTAGGGCCGAAGATCTAGGCACTATAGATGTTGGGTGTATGCACTTCTCTTGGGTAGGTTCCCCCCTACCTACACCTTGTCTGAATCGATGTATTGCCTTTTATGATGAATAACACAAGTAGCCCCATTATCTTCTTATCGTGTGCCTTGTCGATTACGCTTGTGCTTGTTGCCTTGCTCTTGCCTATTGGGCTATTATGTTGGCTTTGCATATCTTGACTCGGATACTAATATATTTTTCCTTATGCTTACAGAATTACTAATATGTCCCTGAGGCTGGCTTGTTAGAAGGTGTTCTAGAAAAGCGCCGCACGACCCCTTTTGTGAAGCTTTTGTGGGCCCGTGACACAAACCTGCCTCGCCCCGAAACTGAACCGACCATAATTTCTATTTTTATAAAGGGAGAAGGTGTATTTAAGCCCCTATTGTTTATGGTGGGGAGCATATAAGTCCTTTATGTTTTGTTTGGACTATTTATACACAAAATTAAGTTGTCTCTGTGATTTAAGCCGCCTGACTGAAAGCAAACCGTTATCTCAAGCTGATGTGACATCTTTACAAAAGAAAATAGGTCCCACTTCTTCTTCTTCTTTTTCTTCATTGATTTCAGGCACTTACCAAACTCATCTGCTGCCTTTTCCATTGCTCCAAGGAAGCTTCTTGCCTTGTTTTGCGTAGCCATCTGTTCAAAGTTCTCATGGAAAGGCTTAATTGGGACGGCAAGCACCAAGCAATATGGTTAATGCCAAAACACCCATTCAGTTGGTAGTTCCTTTGGTCACCCTCTACAACTTTTTTTTTTATCTAATGGATCATAAACCTTTCCTGGCCACTAAGATTGATTTTTGGTTTTAGCCGACACAATGCCGCCGACACAGAACTTTTCCATTAACTCTTTCATCTCCTCATCACTATTTCGTTTAGTATCCTCTTGACTAACCAACACTCTAGAACAATCCATGCCATTGGGATTGTTATAATTAACCTCACTTAGAGAACCAAAAAAATCAACATAAAGTGATATATTGCCTCCACATATATTTAACTTCATACCAAACACAAGGCCATTAAATATTGATGATTCATCCTTCTCCCTCTCATTATCTTCAACTTCCTCACTTATGGCACCACCCAAATTCACTATATTCTCATTGAACCTAGCAACTTCAAAAACATTCTCATTCTCAATTGTCCTTTTTAATGTCCTTAGCTGCCATCAACCTTTCAACCATACCTGCACTGGCATAAATATTAGATAATAATATATAGGATGAAGGATCTTCTGGATCCAAGCTCAACAGCTGATCTAAAACCTTCATTTGGCTTTACTCCAGCTAAAACCATGTCATCATATATCAAAAATGAAATTTCAGGTTTTGGGTTTTCTTTTCTTGTTCTTGTTCTATTAATAGAACAAATTTCTTCAGCATGGTTCATAATTCTAAAATCACAAACTAAAATCTATAGCAACAATAAGCTACTAAACCAATCTCAAACGACAAGAGTTCACTACTGAATTTTAAAAATTAAGGCTGATCTCAATTAAACAAAAATTGATTTCTCACTTTCAATGCATTGTTTTCTCAAATTGTTAACAATTTCAATTTCCAATTCTTTATCATCCCTCACGAGAACTTGTTCCGCTTCACCTAAATCACAATTCTTGCATTCATTAACTTTTCCCATACTTTATCTTTACCTACTACCATAAGCTCTCTTATCATCGTCACCTTATTGAGGAAGGTTGGAAGTTTACTGTCGTCTTTAGCTTTGGAAGAAATAGAGGATTAGAGGAGGACGAAAGCATTGAGAGCAAGGATTACAATTGCACCAGAGCTTTTATGGGGAATTAACGAAGGAGAAATAGCTCCGGTGAAGAGAAACCACATTTGTAGGGCAATTTTTACAGTGATTACAGGTGAAGCCGCTGTGTAAGGTGGGGCTTTAGCTTTATTTTCCTCCAGCTCTACTTGGACACAAAGGGAGTGTTTTATATTTTTATTTTGAATTAATTGGAAAAGAAAATTCTTCTACATGATGACCACATCAGCTTAATCCAAACGGAGTTAACTTTTAAATCTTATATCATCAGTCAAGGGGCATAAATCACAGAGACAACTTAATTATGTGTATAAATGGTCCAAAAAATGTAAGGGGCTTATGTGCTCCCCGCCATAAACATTAGAGGCTTAAATGCACCTTCTCCCTTTTTATAAATATGTAAGTTTTCTGTATATGTACAGGATGCTTATGGAACAATTGTCAGATATCTGTGTGAGACCGGTATTAGGTCATTGGTTCAAATCCTACAACCTACATTTTTTTTTAGTTTTTTTATTTTTTGTTTTGTTTATTTGTTTTGTTATAATTTTGGTTACTAGAAAACCTTACCAACACCCGATTAAAAAATTGTGGTTCAGCTCAATTTTGAAATTTGTAAAATTCAAAAACTCAACCCACCTGAACCCGCCCGATGCACACTACTAGTCCAATATATATAGGCGAAATGCATACTTTGTGTGCAATTTTCGATCGCCACCTATTTTTTGATCGAATTTGAACCAAATTTTTGCTTCGGTTCAGTTTTCATAATTTAAGAGTGGCAAATCGGCTAAAAACTAATAAAAAATAGAATTTTTAAGGGTGTATGGATATATATATATATATCCACACACACAACGGTGTCATTTTGGATCTTTTCGACCGAAATTGAACCGAATTTTTGCTTTGGTTCAGTTTTCAAAATTTAAGAGTGGCAGTTTCGGTTAAAAACTAATCAAAAATAGAAAATGTTAAGGCTATGTGTGTGTGTGTGTGTATATATATATATATGTATATCTTACGCTATGTACATACATGCATGTGTCTTCTAATTGTTGATCTATAGGTTTTGTGTGTTTTTTGGTTGTTCTGTTATAGTTGATGTCGTTTTTTGGTTGATCTGTATCTCTTTATTGTTGATATATTATTTTTGTGAGTTGATCTGTTATATTTGATAGTAGATATATGGGTGGAAGTCATTTGTGGGTCGATCTATTGGTTTTATATCTTGATCTATTATATTTGATGGTTGATTTATGGGTGGAGGTCGATATGTTGGTATTTTGCCACGATCTATTATAGTTGATTATTGATATGTGGGTGGAAGTCATTTATCGGTCGATCTATTGATTGTGTCTCGATCTGTTATATTTTATGGTTGATATGTACATGCATGTGAATAAGTATGCGATTTTTGTTATTTGGTCATAAAAAGCAAAAAAAAAAATTATTGTTTTATGATCTTTTTTCAAAAATATTTATATTTGACAATGTTTTTTGCAAAATAGTGTTTTGTTGCTCTTTAATAGTATTTGTGTGATTTTTTTGAAAATTTGCTTGTATGTATTACAGTAATGTGTCACTGACTCTTTATTTTTTTGAAGTTTTCGTTGCATGCAAACATATTATGTGTATAATATTTTGTGCACATAATCAATTTATTTGGGTGGAAGCACAAATTGTGCTTTCTAAAACTAAAGGGTGGAAGTTATTTGTCTTTATAAATCATGTTCACTTGAATTATAATACTGTGATTTTGAAACTTTAAGGGTGGAAGCTGTTTTGCCTTTGAATCATCGTGATATTTTGATTCAGTTGAAGGCTTTAAATTTTAAGGTGTGTCTGTTACCTTTGAGTCACTATGAACTTATATTTTAACATTATATCATGCTTTATAAATCAATTAGCTCTCTTATGTTATTGCTATTCAGATGGAACAAATTAGTGATAGTGATACTGCACCTAGCTGTATTAATGAATCTGAGGCTCAAACTGTGATGGAAGCACCCAAATAAATTATTCTCTTAGAAAAAGGAAAGAGACTGAAAGAAGAGCTACCTGCTAGGAGAATTTTGAAAAAAAATATATGATAAAGCAAGTGAAGTTGTGAAGGCGAAGTATAAGTACTTTTCTTCTCTTTATAATTGTCATTCAAAAACACATGGCATCTCCTTACATAGAAACCATGTTTTGCATTGCTTGAAAAAACCTAATAGAAAAGAAACTAGACAACCATTATTAACTCTAAAACCTAAAGTGAATGTGAAAGCAAATAATAGTGAGACCCTATGAATCATTGGTCAAACGCATTTACTGAGGTGTGTATTTACTATGAATTGCCCTTTAAATTTGTTGAAGGGGAAGGTTTAAAAAATTTATGTCATTAGTATGTGCTAGATTTAAAATTCCCTCTCGATGGACTGTATCTGAGGACATTTATTCAATTTATCTTAATGAAATGGGGAAGCTTATGCAGTTTTTCAAAACACACTATCAAAGAATCTGCATTATAACTGATGTATAAAGATCAACATAAAAAATCAATTATATATGTGTTACTTGTCATTCCATTGACAATGATTAGAAGCTGAATAAGAAGATCATTTCATTTGTTCCTATAAACTCCCATAAAAAGAAATATTTTGCTAAGTGCTTAGAAAATTGCTTACTTAACTAGGGTTTGAAATCTATTTTCACAATTATTGTTGATAATGCTAATTCTAATGATGTTGTTGTTGGGTTTTTAGAAGAAAGTTGCTGACTTAGGGGGCTAGCAATGTCAAATGTAAGTTTGTGCATATGAGATGTATAGTTCATATACTTAAGTTGGTTGTAAATTATGGGTTAAAGGAAGCAAGGAAGTCTATAAAAAAGTTACGGAAGTTATTAAATACATTAGGAGCTAACCTGCATGTTTAAAAAAATTCAAAAAAAATTCTATCTTGGTAGGGATTGAGTCTAAGCGTTCCTTATCACTTAATGTGCCCATAAGGTGAAACTCCACCTATATTATGTTGAAAATTGTTTGCTTATATAAAAGGCCTTTAAGAAGTATGAAGAATAAAACACTGCATTTATATCAGACTTAGGTGACAACATCCTTAATTTTCTTGATTGATTATGTGTTCAAGGCTCTTTGAAATGTTACAAATTTTCTATGATATGATATTAAGAATAAGTGGTTCTTAATATGTTACTTTAAATTCTTTCTTTTATGATATATCTAACTTGCATTGCATGTGGCAAAATTCATTTGATTTATCTGTGTAATCCATAGTTCTGAATATGAGATCCAAATTTGATAAGTATTAGGGAGACCCTCAGAACACTCATTTTTATCTTCAATATTCTTGACCCTGAAGATAAGCTTGAGTATATGGAGTTTTCTTTAAATCAAATATATAGTGATGTGCTTGGCCTGAATTTGTTCACCATAATCAGATTTAACCTTCAATTGTTATATGATGATTATGTTACATTATATAGTTCATCTATTGCCTCTAATGCTTATGGTTCTCAAAATGATACATCCTAAACTGCATTTGTTCCTGAGTTGCTTGGTTGTAGGAAATCCATGTCTATGTTAGAGTGGAGTGGGTGGAAGTAAAAGAAGTGAGCTGGATATTTATCTCAATGAATCCATGTTAAAAGAAATGAGACTTTTAATATTTTAAAGTAGTGAAAGTTTAATTCTAAGAGATTTCAAATCCTCTTTAAAATGGCTTGTGATGTCCTTATTGTGCCAATCTCCACAGTAGCTTTTGAATCTACCTTTAGCACAAGTGGTCGTATGCTTGATACTTTTAGGAGTTCCTTAACTTCTAAGATTTTTGAGGCACTCATATGCATTCAAGATTGGCTAAGATTGCCAAAAAAGCAGTTGTCAATAGATGAAACAATGGATAAACTAAAAGAATATAGAAAAAAGTATCTACTTTAATTTTTGTATCCCTTTTTTAATTTTATTCTTATTTAATTCCATATCCCTTCCTCTCTTCTAATTTTTTTAGTATTTTTAAATCTGCCACAAGTGGGCATTAGCCCTTCAACATGAAATGAAAGTTAGATAATGTAATTTTTTGGGCAGTGATAGTTGGTGATTGTATGCAGAGTAACATCTACCACTGCATGCGCATCATGCTAACTATATTTTCAGTAGTTAAGCTAATCATTATTCATTTGTCTGCTAAATAAATGACAACATGATGTGTTTGCTTGTTGGTTATATTGTGTGTGCTCTGCCTTTCTTTGCTCTAATTTTATTCTTGTGCACATGTGACTATAAATATGTTGTTGCAATGTACTTAAAGAGACAATGATAAAGCTTCCACTCTATCTTTTCTAACTTATTTAGGGATTTTTGGTTATATTTTTTTTTTGGTAGCTTTACTTTCTTTTTTTATAGTTATGAGAAATATTTTTGCATTCTAAAAATGACTTAGAAATTAGCTTTGTGAGCTTTTTGTTCTTAGTCTATGCTTTTGGCTATGATGATGCATTAGTTAAGCTTGGTGGCAATTGTGTCTTATGATGATGCTACTATTGCTGCTGTTGTTGTATTCTAAACAGGACATAAAATTGCAGCAATCTAAACCTCTTTCTTTTCTTTCACTATCAATTTGCTTATTTTCTAATTTTTTTTATTTCTTTTATGTTTTATGTTTCAATGTGCAGGAATATCGCTTATCTTTTTGTAGTTAGAAGTCTACTATTACATTTTTTTGGTACAAGGTACTATTCATTTTGATGAAACTCTACAATATTATTTTTTGGTGTATTTACATGCAATTAATTTTTTTGTATTAAGTATTTAAGTGACTTAAACACTTAGTTTTAGTTTTTTGCATAATTTTGTTCCATGTTTTGCCTTGTACATATTAATACAGGCCTTGAAAAAATGGCCTTAAGTATAATGTCAACTTGTAAAGCTATGGGCTTAGCCCGAAATTTATTTAGTACTTAATATTTTACAGTATGGATTTAATTTTTTGTATGGTCCCATTCCAAAATTTTGAACTGATCATTCCGATTTCATTAAAAAATTCGAGCCTTTAGTGTTTTGCTAAACTTCCGTTTCATTCGGTTTAGCATATGCTCTTCTAAAAATCGATTAATTTTTAATGGAAAAAGGTATATTTTTGCCCTTAATGTTTATGCCAAGGAGCGGATTGGCCCTCAAACATTTTTCAGGCTCAATTATGCGCAAAAATTGAAAATAACAAGATTCTGAACTACTTAACGGATAACAACTTTTAAAATTACTATTGTTATGTGTCTCTATGATGTGGCCATGGCTGGAACCATAAAAGTGTATGTTGGCCAAAAGAGAGAGTTTTTACACCCTTAACCAACATCTACCCTAATAATATATTCCCTTTTATTTTCCACCTTTACCAAATCCATAAATGTCGTACACAACCAAGTCCAAAGAACACCATTGTGCCGATCTTGAATCCTCCACTGAACTTTTATTCAAAAATAACCTCACACCTTTCTCTCTAATCTTAATCCTCTCCGACCTTTCTCTTGCACCACTTGCTAAGACGTCACTAACCTTTCTCTTTCCTCCATCCAACCCATTTGTTGTCCTTTCCCTCACTCACTCCATCCTCTTCGATGAAGGCTTCTCTTTTAACATTTCATCACAGACCCTTATTTAATGTTTTTCTTTTATTGAACTCTAACTTCTCTATTTGATTGTACAGTTTCAGCTATTGATCAATGTATTAGCGTTTTCTAAATGGGATTTTTGTACTTTATAGCTTTTAATTTTCAAATTTCAATCTTGAGGACCTAAACCTAGGGTTTATTCATTATAGTTTTTTAGTTTTTGCCAAATGTATGATGAAATTTGAGATTTTCTTTTATTAGGTTTCTATAATTTGTGATAAATTATGTTATCTAAGTTGGGCTTTTTCAATTTTGTGAAAATGTTTAGATTTTGTGACTTGGTGTCTTTTTCCCATTTTTGATATATTGTGAAGTAAATTGGAGGTTCTTGATGCAGGTTTGTTTAATTATTGAGAAAGTGAGAATTTTTTCTCTTACTTTGTTCAGTGTTTGAGCTATGGAAAATGTTTTGAATTGTGTTTGTTCAATTGGTGAAAATGTAGGATTTTTTATCTGAGATTGTTATCTTATGATGGGTTAGAAGAAATCTGATATAATAAATCTTGATTTGAATATGCGTCTTCATCCTGAGGCAAGATCATGATCAATACAAAGTGAAGCAGTAAATTTTGATGACTGGGTGAATGGCCCCTTTGGAGAGAATGAAAGAGGCTATTAGAGTTAGTGATGGTGTTAAAGAATAGGCCAAATTTGAACCGGCCAATTCTAGTTCTGGTTCACAGTTCGATCAATTGAATTTTTTAATAATATTTTTATTTTATAAAAATATATAATTTACTTTTAAATTAAAAATAATAATATTCATATTACAAAATTAAATTAAAGGGAAAATTACATTAAAAAACCCTAACCTATCATACCACTTGAAAATAGCACCATAATTTAATTTTATCGTCAATTTTACCTACAACTTTTCAGAAGTTTGCAAATTCAACCCTCCATTAAATCTTTTTTAATGGATAGCTAATGTGTTCATTAGTGGGGCCCATTTTCTGACATGTGGGACCTGCAAGTGCTAACTGGATTTGAGCAATTATATATAGAATCCTAACCTTTTATAAAACTTGCAAAATAAACCCTAATATAAAATATTTAAATAATTTTAATTAAAAATTTTAAAATTTATTAAAATTATTAGAATAATTTTAATAAAATAAATAATAGAAATAAGTGTAAAATTCAATGCT
>CATIWM010091967.1:0-44571 GCA_949671775.1 Mallotus repandus | reverse complement strand
ATATGGCCTAAAATCCTTAAGTACAACTGTCGTTGATTAATTAAGGGCATTTCCATCTAGAGTCTATAAGTACTTTCGTATCATTATAGAGATAGACAAAAACCATGAAGTTCCATGCCAATTCTTTAATCCCTCAAAGTGGATTTCTTATTTCTAGGTACTTTCCTATCCTTTAAGTGAATTCAATTGTTTTTCCACCAAATTACCCCAACTTTCGTTGTGAATAATTTGATTAACACATCATATATGGTGTTCAAGCATATATGATTCAATTAAACACTCATTTAAAATCAAATCATTCTTGTACTATAAAGAAAATAAAGATGTAATTCATTGAGTCATTCTTCCTTGCAATTCTAACAAACAAAGGACTTAGCCAAGATACATGATCAAATAACAACAAAAGAAAACAAACAACAACATAGAAAAATGAAAATAAGAGAAAAGATAAAACCCTTTTTACTAAGTCTTGATGTTCCTTCTTCTTGGCCTTTGTCTCTTTTTAATTCTTATAAGAAAGACTTTAATAAAAACTAAAATAAAAGGTAATGTCTAATAATCAGCAAAAGTCCCCTTTTTCTGGCTCTTGTTGTCCTCCTCTTTATAGGCCTCACACTTGAAAAGGCATCACTTGATACGAAAAGTCACCTCCCTTTGCAAAGTCTCTGACTTCAAGGGCAGTTTTGTCCATTCATATTGCTTTAACTGTTGAATGTTCCTTCATGAAACTTCTAGAGCTTTCTTCTCTTTCTATAGGAACTTGAATCATCTAATTTGAATGTCTCTAGAAGAAGTTTTGACTGAAATGCAAAAATTGCTCAATCAGGAATCCTCTAAGTGTTTTGCCGTTGAAACTAGTCGTGCCAAGTGTGACGACTCGTGACAGGCTTCGATTCTCTAAAATTGATTCTTTTTGCTATCCGACTTGTTCTAATCAACTCCAAGTCTTTTCCAAGCATGAATTGAGCCTAAAACATGTGTAAAACCTACATAATAATCCATAAAGATAATGAGGTGAATACAATAACCTAATAACAAAATAAACATACTAAACTTAAGAAAACTAAATATAATTAGGACTAAAATACCAATGCTACCCGACATTGGTAACAAGACAATATGGGGTAAAGCAGCATGTGCCATCTAGACCTGCAGACTTCTCAAGAGGAACATTATCTCAAAAATTCACTGACCATTTCAAAACAACATGGTGAATGAGAATCATTCATCACTTTACCACTAGTGATTGGGATAATCTTACTGACAAGACTTACAAGCAATGGGTGATCCACAGACATAATCATCTATTAAATAATTAAACTAGAAAACTTTAGCCTTTGCTTTTCCTTTATTTGAAACTGATGATGTAATGAACTTTAAAGTTAATGCAATGAAATCAAATTTTGCTTACTTTTTCGATGTCCTTTCTTATGGTAGTATGCATTGCATTGATAAAAATACTTGCATATTTGATATTCATTCTAAATGCACTGAACCATTTAACATTGGTATAAAAAATGAACCACGTTTTGCATATTTCAAAAGATGCTACCCTTGAGGAGAGGAGAGAAATTGAAAAATATTAATAAAATATTCAAAAGTAGTTGCTTGGACATATGAAGAGATGTCTACCATTGATAGAGACATTGTTCAATACTACATTCTCACCAAAGAAGGGTGTAAACTAGGGTAAATTCTATGAACGATACCAAAACTTTGCATTTGATTACAAAATGGTACCATTACTTCAATTTGTATCTTTTTGGTACCAAAACATTGATTTTAGTTACATCGGGAAGTACCAAACACATAATCAGGCCAAATTTGTTGACGTGGCAATCAGAGATTACCGGTCAGTAGACATATCATATGACAAGTCAGCAATAAAAAAATAAAAAAGTGAAAAAAAGCTTAAGTTAATGATGCTTTATGTTCACAATTAGATTATTTCAAAATTCTCTCCACTGGTCCGAAAAGGAAAACATGAAACAAGTTGCAATAGTTTGCCGATGAAGTATACGATATGGCTACTGATGGGGCATTTCTACCACATCATCAAATTTGGCTTGATTGTTTTTTTGGGACTTTTCGATGCAACTAAAATCAATGTTTTCGTACCAAAAATATACAAATTGAAGTAATGGTACCATTTTATAATCAAGTGCAAAGTTTTGGTACCATCCAGTAAATTTACCCTATAAACCAATAAAGCAGAAACTAAGAAGACTCAGACTAGAATAGGGCCAATTGGTAAAAGAAGACATTGAAAAACAGATCAAGGCTAAATTCCTAGAGGTGGTAGATTATATGAAGTGGTTAGCAATCATCGTGCCCGTGCAAAAGAAATACGAAAGGGTCAGAATTTGTGTTAACTACAGAGATCTAAACAAAGAATGGCCAAAGGATGACTTCCATTTGCCTCACATAGATGTGTTGATAGACAATGTTGCCTCTTGCGCAATGTATTCCTTCATGGATGGATTTTCTAGATATAATTAGATTCTAATGGTCATCATCGACAAAGAAAAAATGTCATTCATAACAGAATGGGGTACTCATTATTATAGGGTAATGCCCTTCGGCCTGAAAAATGCAGGCACAACTTGACAAAGAATGGCAACAGCTATGTTTCATGACATGATACACAAAGAGGTCAAGGTGTATGTAGATGAGATAATGGTTAGGTTAGAAACAAGAGAAGGGCACCCATCTACTCTCGAGAAATTCCTCAGAAGGGTTGAAAAATATAGCCTTAGGCTCAATCCCAAAAAGTGCGTATTCGGGGTGCCTTCAGGCAAGATGCTAGGATATATTATTAGCCAGAATGCGATCAAAGTGAATCTAGATAAAGCAAAAGAAATTTGAGAAATGCCAGTGCCAAAAATAGAGAAAGAAATTAGAGGGTTTCTAGGGAAGCTACAATTCATAAGCAGGTTCATTGCCAAGTTAACAACAGTTTGCAAGCCCATTTTCAAGCTACTCAGAAAAGATCAGCAAGTCATATGGAATCAACAGTGTCATCTAGCATTTAACAAAATAAAAAACTACCTAGCCAATCCACTAGTTTTAAAACCACCTAAGTCTGGGTTGCCATTAACCTTGTACCTAGCCATTGAAGGGAGTGCAATTGGTGCAATGCTAGCCCAAGAGGGAGAACGGGAAGCAGAACATGCAGTCTACTACTTGAGCTAAAAAATGCTTCCTTATGAGTAAAAGTATAGTCAAGTCGAAAAAATATGCCTAGCAAAAGTGTGGGTAGTGAAGAAGCTCAGACACTATTTTTTATCATACAAGATTCAAGTTGTGTCCAAAATGGATCCCATTAAACATCCCTATGAAGCTATATCCCCAGTGGAAAACTCACCAAGTGGCTCATTCTACTGACAGAATTCGATGTGCAGTATCTGACTAAGAATATAGTGAAAGGAAGAGTAGTCACTGAATTCCTAGCCCTAAATCTGATTCCAAATTCAGAAGAAGTTTAATTAGGCTTCCCATATGACCTCAGCATGGCCATCAAGGTGCAGGGGTGGCATATGTACTTCGACAGGGCAGTTAATCAATTCGAAGTGGGAGTAGGGATCATAATCCTAACACTAGTAGGCAAAGTGATGCTGATTGCTAATAAGCTAGCATTCAGGTTTACAAATAATGAGGCAGAATATGAAGCATGTGCACTTGGCATGGAAGCTTTGATAGCTCTGGAGTGACAGAAGTCAAAATATTTGGGGATTCTATATTGGTGATCAATCAAACAACAAAAGAATAGGAACTGAAAGAACAACACTTAAGGCCACACCTGAGCCACCTCCAACGGCTTGCCTTATCTTTCCAAAAATGCAAATTCATCCATCTCCCTAGAAACCATAACCAATTGGCATATGCACTCGCTTCCTTAGCATCACTATAGGAAGGATCGACCAAAATCACCATGAAGACTCTAATCCTACTGAAATTAGAGCAATCTAGTCATAAATGCCTCAAAATAGCAAAAACAAAAGCAGATAACAACCCCTAGTTCTACGATATACAATAATACCTCACAAAGAGAATTTACCCTGAGAAGGCAGTCGAAAAAGACAAGGCAGTCATTCAGCAATTGGCATCAAAATTCACATCACACTAAGATGTATTATATAGAATAACTTCATACGGGATGCAACTTTGATTTCTGGATGAGACAGAAGCTACTAGAGCAATGGAAGAAGTATACGATTGTGTCTGTGGTCCATACATGAATGAAGCCATCTTAGCTAAGAAACTGATGAGACAAGGGTTCTTTTGGATGACGATTATGGAAGATTGCATCGAATCCTAAGAAAGTGCCATAAATGCCAAATTCATAGGGACGTCAGCCATCTTCCCCTAACCGAGCTACACTCTATTTCTTCTCTGTGGCCATTCTCAACATGGGGGTTAGACATAATCGGAGAAATTCACCCAACAGCCTCAAATAGACACAAGTTTATCCTAGTAGTAATCGACTACTTCACAAAGTGGGTTGAAGTAGAATCATATGCAAAACTAGGGGTAAAACAAGTGGCAAAGTTCATCAGAAAAAATCTATTATGCCAATATGTGATTCCCCATCACATAGTTTTAGATAATGGTGTTCAGTTCTAAAGGGAAGTGAGAGAATTGCTAACGAGTTACAAAGTGGAGCATCATAAATCCTCACTTTACCGCCCACAGGGAAATGGAGCGGTCAAAGCTGCAAAAAAAACATAAAAAAGATCTTGTCAAAGAGGACTTAGACTTACTATGATTGGGCAGATAGACTACAAAATGCATTATGGGGATACCGAACAACAGTCAAAACTTCAACAATAGCCACTCCTTTTTCTCTTGTATACAAATCTGATGCAGTGCTCGTAGTCGAGGTGGAGATTAAATCACTAGGAATAGCAGTTAAATCTGAATTGTCTGAAGTGCAATTGGCTTAGCAAAGGCATGACAGTCTTATTACTCTGGACAGTCAAAGACTCAAAGCACTGTATCATAAGCAGCTATATCAAGCTCGATTGGCTAGGGCCTTCAATAAAAAAGTTAAAGACAAGAGTGTGAAAATAGAAGACTGGGTGATAAAGCAAGCCAAATAGAATGTCTCAAACCCTAAAGGGAACTTTAGGCCAAATTGGGAAGGCCCATATCTAGTCAAAACAATTCTATCAAGAGGAGCTATCAAGCTAATGGATTCTGAAGGAAATGAGTTCACTGAGCCTACTAACACATACCACTTGAAGAAGTACTACGTCTAGAGCAAATACAAAAAACACCCCGTTGAGTTGAAAACCAAAAAAAGGCAGCTCAAGCAAAAATTAGGGGATTTCCCACTAGGTTGAAAACACAAAAGGGCAGCCTAGGCAAAATTTAGGGAGGCGAGAGAAAATACTTAGTTAGAAAACCTAAAAGGGTGACTAAGGACAAGGATATTGTTAATTCAAAATTTGCAGAAATGTAACTGTGGTTTTCTTAAATTTCTTTAGTAAACATGCGAATGCTTGTCAAGTCATTTAAGTACATGTGAGAAAATGCAATACATCATTATCATCTGAATTCATCGAATATGCTAAGTACAATTTGCATACATGCTTGCAGTTCTTACCTGTTTCATTATCTTTCCTCTAGAATGCCAACCACTATTATTGAACCTCAAAAAAATCCAGCTAGGTGTGAAGAGCTCTGGAAAGAGACACCCTAGGCAAAAGAGGGAAGAAAAATAAATGCCCATATAGGCGTAAAGAGCTCTGAAAAGAGTTGCCCTATGCAAAAGAGGGAGAAATAAAATAAAATAAAGAAGCAAATAAAGTAAAATAATTAGACATAATAGTCAGAGTTACATGAACAAATGTCACAATCAGAAATATATAAGTTAGTCAATCCAACGTACAATAATAGTAGCCATCAGTACAGAATATAACACCCAAAGTCCATAACCTCGGGAAAATAATATAACACTGAACAACCATAACAAAAAGCCTATACCTAACCTCCTAAAAACAACTACATCGGCTATGGGTGCTATCAAGAACAAGAGCTAAATCCACTCAATTATCCCCTTCATCCGGGCCAGGCTCCACATCCTCTGCATCCATCTCAAAAGTCGCCAATCACACATGCAGCTTATCAATATGCTCACGATAAGATGCTCGCTCCCTCTCCCACTCATGACTAGCGAGAATGTACTCACTCTACATAAGATGAACATCATTGATCACATCTCATGCATTCATAAAAAGACATGCATTTGCATAAAAACATGTATAAATCAATAAAAGAAGAAGGCAATACGTTATATGCGCTAGTAAACTCCATGGAATACTACTGTACGCTAATCGTAGCAGTATACCAAGACTGAGTAGTGGGAACAGGCACCTGCAAAGAAAAAGAAATCAGATGACATACAAATTGAGGAAAGAAAAAACCCTCACGGAGTCAAGAGACTAACATGAGTAGTGTCTGTAGGCACTACATCCGACAGTGGTGTACCCACACTAAGCAAAGTGAAACGTGCTCCCGCTCTTGTAACTAATAGGTTGTATAACATCAGAGGTGTTGCACTCACATAATCACCAAGAATGGCACCACTAGATCCCACACCGCTAGCATGTGTCGTCCCCTCAGTCCTAGGTCCACTTTCCTTGTCAAAACAAGAAGAATGTGATCTCCTTCGATGACTCATGTCATTTACCATTTAATAGTAATAAAGTTTGTCACATGCTTATGTGAAAACAGAGAAAAAAAACACACAGCTTAAGAGCATACTGGATCAGAAGATGCTACCTTAGAAGCGGAGCGACCCTGACATGTCTGTGAGGTCCCAACTCTAGAACCCGAAGGCTTTGAAGGATCTACCTGAGGAGTTAGAGGAGGAAAAAATTCACTGGCCACAACATCAATCAACTGTGGCACTAGAGTCATCATATAAGAAAAATGAGCTCCCTCCAAGAAATCCTTAAAAGGATACCCTCTCTTAGCTCCGTCGAGCTCCTCTCCAATAAGCTCTCGACCCCAAAATATGTCTCCAAGAGGAGTAACAGGAAATCTCCTCATGAACGGTCCATCCCACTAACGATAGACCTATTCACCAAGGTACCATACCTCATCAACAAGGCCGGGCAGTAAGACCCTCCTTTATGTCAGGCGCCAAGCCATCTCAAACTCAATCAACCAATTTTATCCCTCCATCCACTAGCAGGGACAAATCTGCTCGAGAAACATATAAGCAAAAGGTTGTCAAAGAATGAGAAAGTGAAATCAAAATGCACCATACCTCACTATGGGCCAACCTACTCAACAAACCCCTTACCTCTGCAGGACTCTCGATCAAACCATAAGTCTTCCTAATCCATCGTGGAAGATATGGAAAGCCATTTCAGGCAAACGCTCAATAGTAGGATGAGGAAGCACAGCAAACTCATAAACCCAAACCTATTAGGAAGAAAGGAATTAGAACACTCGAATATGAAATAAACCAAAAAAAAAACAAGAAACCACACTCACATCTAGCACGAACAAGCAACTACAAACTCACGAGCGTCCTCTATAGGCTACATCTAAGCCAAAATACATGTGAGTACAAGTGGTTGTGCCATAACTATACTTCGATAGATCCCTCAAATTCCTTAGAATAGCTAATAGCTGCAAGAAGCCAGTGTTAGAGGCATTCAAAAAGATAATGGCACTCAAGAGGTAGAACAAGAAACACCTGGCCAAATACTCTGAGTTAACACGACCCGCGTTGTGCTCTAATATAACCTTCTTTACAAACTGCATATACCGGATCAAAAAAGAGCAGCCAGACTTCACAAAAGTAGTAACACTGAATAGATCTTTCAGCTATCTATTCCTCATAATGATAGAGCTATACACCTCAATGCTAAAAGGGACAGGCTCCCTGAAAAAGCTTAGCCTAGTAATGGCTACAAAATCGAGTGGAGTGATAGTCATCTCCCCAAATGGCAAATGGAATGTATGGGTAGTATCCATCCATCGCTCAACAAGAGCACACATCACGGCCTAACTCAACATATATAAGCTGTAAGTAAGAGCAGAAATAATGCTTCCTGACAACCATCTACTTCACATATGGAGGAAAACCCTGATAGTACAAGCTAACCTTATTAAAGCTATTAGGCAGCTGAATGATAGACCCAGAGGACTACAACCAATAGGTAAATCAATTACAATATTCATCAGATACTAAAACATCTCTTTTCATCATCTTTGCAGGAATACATACAGCAAGAGCTAAACTACAATATAGCAAGAGCCACACAAACAGCAAATGTTGAAATAAGATAGCTAGAGCTACATAAACAATAAGAGCATAATTCTCTAAAGCAAACTCGTCAAAAGAAAAAGAAGTAGTATTCACACTGCAAAAGTCACCAAGATCATCAGGAATAGGATGGAAGTCCATAATTCTCGCAATATATGAAGCAACAAAATAATAATAAAAGAAAACAGAAGAAAAACACTCCAAAAACTATAAAAGGGCTTATAGAAGGTAAAAGAAAATAGGTAAAAATCACTCTGAACTCAAAAACAAGTTCAGTATAAACTCATTGGACATGCCTTATAGCGCAAGACCACGCACCTACCTCATTATCATGCACAAAATAAGTGATCAAGTGCTCTAAGTACATGATCACGTGCTCTTCTGGCCCTCACACACTCTGAAATTCACACACGCACACACCAAAACCCTCATACACACACTCCTAAGGTCCCAAACTTGCATTTTACCAAACAAATGCACAAAAAATGCTCACAGATCATGCAAACAAGAGCATTGCATGTTTTAGGACACTGTATTTGACATCACTGTCTTGGAAAGTCATATCATTGTCCATCAAAAGAGAAAGATGAAGCACAAATGATACAATCATGTTGCATCTACAATTATCAATCACCACATCATAAAATCACACTCGAAACATGACAAAATAATGACATTATCATTATATTATTACTGCATCATCACTGCTCAACAACTTTTTTATTTGCTCAATAGCTTTTTTATTTGCTCAATAGCATTCTCACCACTCAGTAGCATTCTCATTTGCTTAACACCTCAATAGGTTATTGTAGCACTTTCACTTGCTTGACACCTCAGAAGGTTATAGTAGCATTTTCATCTTGCATGACACCTCAATAGGTTGTAGTAGCATTTTCACTTGCTTGACACCTCAGAAGGTTATAGTAGCATCTTCATCTTGCTTGAAACCTTAATAGGTTATAGTAGCATTTTCACTTGCTTGACACCTCAATAGGTTATAGTAGCAATTTCATTTGCCTAAAACATCAATAGGTTATAGTAGCATTATCAGTTTTCTTGACTCCTAAAGAGGTTATAGTGGCATTATCAGTTTGCCATAAATAGAATTGTAACTCCAAAACGCGTATGTTCTTCAAATGGATCTTTTTCGGCTGCAAAAAGAAAACATTATTACTTCTTAGCATTATTCCAAAACATTAGGCATTAAGTGCAATTAGGCATGAAAACAACACCCTGATGGCATCTCCTTCAGCTTGAACATGTAATGCTCCTCACGAGATTATTCCAATCTTCCACCTATTTTTACAAATAAACATCAACAAGAATGAGGGATGAAATTGAAATCTGTGCAATTTAAAGACATCAAACAGAAACCGATTGATAAAAATTAAGTTAAAAATATTAAAAAAGCAATTATAGTACATATTTAGTTACTACAATATATAGAGAACTGATTAATATTTGTAAACATACGTTTCTAGTATTATAGACACAAGCAGATCTGAAAGTGAATGACTAGTTTAGCAGTGAGCCATAAGATCTAAATTCCTTTGCATTCCTTGTTTAGCTAATTGATCAGCAATTGCATACCTTCTCCCCAAACTGGTGGTAAGAAATGAAGTAGAAGCCACTTAGCCTCCATGATGCTATAGTGGAACTAGATACCCAAGCAGTAGTTTTAATAACAATAAATTGGAGTTAGACTGTATCAGTTAAGAGATACCTTTTAAGAAGAGATCAAAGAGATTGTAAAATGGCCCCAAGTGCAGCTCCAGTTTAGCAAGAGAAAAGATATGTAAATGGACTCTGTCAATACTCATAATGATAAGTAATTTGGTAATGACCCCATCATTTGATTCTAACAGACTAGAGAATTGAGTATGCAGGTGATGGCAAATTGGATGTTTCATCCCAATCACAATCAAGAGATTATTCTTTACCACATACCTTAACTAAAAAAGAAAAAAAATTTGCTCAAAAAAAGAAACAAATAAATAAAGAAAAAGGAAACATGAATCAATTAAAAAAATATAATTTCTTACAGATGAAAAAATTGAAGTGACGAATAATGTTTGTTAAAGGCAATATTCAGTGATGCAAGGGAGAAGATTGCATGTTTTGAAATGACGTCAGAGTTTGAAAAAAAAAGCCCAAAAATGTTAACAATAGTTATAGTTATGAGAAATTGGAAAAGAAAATAAATTAGAGAATAATTAAATAATAAAGTGAAGAAATATTACCTCTTAATTTCTTAATGCAGAGATGGACATCCATAAATCTCAGGTTTGACTAACGTGTTTTGGGTGATGTAATGTGGCAATTCCTTCAACTTCCAACAACTATGAAGAGTCAAAAAGTGAAGATATGACATTATTATTATATTTTTTACTATTTCATCTTCATCATAATTCCACTCTTCAAATTCTTCCACAAAAGAGAATTTCAATTCTATCAATTTGGGGAATAATATTAGTGCAGTACTCATAGCATCAGCAACACCACTATCACTTCCACCAATCCCACCAGCCATCCCAAGAAATTCACCTCCTACTTTTTTAACACTCATAAAACCCTCAATTTTAAGAGATTCAAGGGAAGGTAATTTTCCCAATGCAGACAATTGCTCATAGTTTCTCCACTTCCTAAGAATAAGCTTGCTAAGAGAATTTAGCTTCCATGTTATCCAACTTGTACTACAAATTTTGATGCCTTCGTAACTATATATTTCTAAATATTTCAAATTTGGAGGAAGGTTTAAAGCTTCTAATAACTCTTCATCTGCACCTTTTTTCCTCCACTCTCCTCCATCTTCATCTTCTTTACTAAAAAAAATATCCAATTCGGTGAGGTGTTTTTTTGCCTTCAACTGTGCTTCTTTAGCATCTTTCACATCCATATCTGCCTTATATTTTCTTTTCCATTTTATGCCCAAATAACCACCAAGGTTATTGAGGTTTTCTATATCTCTAATAGATAAATATGTTTCTTCTTTCTTATTATCATGGCTAATGTTGAGCCAACTTAATCTCCCTATTCGTTTTGCTAACAACAAAGACAAACACATAAAATTACACAGACAGTTGGTTTGTAAATTATACAATTTACGTATTGTTTCAAGCAACTTCTTTAACCCTTCATTTTCACACATATCAAGCTCTCTCAAATGGATCAATTCACTTATATTGGTTGGGATTTCTTCAATGCCACAATGACTTAAGCTTAATGATCTCAAACAAGTCAATTCATTGAATATATAATGTAAGGCCTTTCTAATCATTGAATCACTAGGAGCAGACAAAATAAAGAGACTACATAATGTTTTGGAAGTATATACACAAAGATGAAATGAGTCCTCACTTTAACTAACCACTGAAATCCCTACATGATTTATTTGGTGAGAACTCAAATCGTCTTTTAAATCTTCTATCCTATTGGTTGTAGGATTGACCTATATTTTACAACTTTCTTTCTTCATCAAATATTCATAAAAATCATGAACCAAATCATGCATTTTACAGTAACTATTGCTCTAGTCCAATTCATCTTCCTCAATATCTTGAAACAAAGAGTGCATAGCTATGTGTTGGAAATACTCCTCACCTATATCCAATATATCCTTACTTCTTATTGCCCTAAGATAACCTTGACTCATCCACTTCCCAATTAATTTCTTTTTACTCATCTTATAATCCTTAGGGAAGATGACACAATACAAAAAGCATTGTTTCAATGATGAGGATAAGTCATGATAACTTAACCTTATTGGAGCTAATACATCACTTTCAATCTCTTCCAACTCTCATAAATCACTATCTAAGACACTCTACCACTCCTCAACATTATTTTTAAATTGTAAAAGGCCTCCAATTGTTTTAATAGTTAGAAGTACGCCGTGACATCTAGCAACTATTTTCCTATCAATTTCCACTAGATTACTATTGAGCTCTGTGCTAGTGCTTTCAGAGAATATAAGTTTAATAAATATGGACTAACATTTCTCTTTCGACAACAATCCAAGTTGGATTATGTCCATATAGCCTATTATGTTTGCAACATTTTCTTTACATGTGGTTACCAAAATTTTGCTTCCTAAAGAACCACACTTGGGAAAATCTTCTATTTGTCTCCACTTTTTGGCTTCTTCATTCCACACATTGTCTAAAACAAGTAAGAATTTTTTTCTCTCAATACATTTTTTGAATTTTTTCAATAATGTTTTGCCATTTAACTAGATTTGTAGTAGATCCTTTGAGAGACTCAAGTACTGCTTTAGCAATCCTGATCTCATCAAATGGATCTAAGACACAAACCCATATTCTTGTATCAAAATGGGACTTAACCCTGTCTTCATTATACACCAGTTTGGCAAGTGTTATTTTGTCAATGGCCCCATCCCTACTATAGAGATGACAAGAGGGTTTCATTTGCTCTCAATTAATAGCAAGTTCAGGACTGCATTTTCATCATCCTCTCTATGCCTAACCTCTGAAACATTGGCAACAGAGGAAGTCATAGGTCATTGAACATCTTTAGCACCTTTTAACAATATTTGAGACATATGTGTCCTTCTATTTGGCAATAACTTCTAGACTTTCATTTAACTCTCCTATATTGACAATAATGTCAAGGTGAAAATTAACTTCATGGAAACCAAAGCAAGCGAATACGAAAAAAGACCATACTTTGGCCCTTTTAGGCTTGAGAGCAGATTCATATTCATCTCCTTCAATTTTTTATTTCAGAATTTTAGTGCTCCACTTATCCAACACATCATCAATGTCGTATGATATATTTTTGAGCCTTTGGAGCCAAAGCTTGACAGATTCCTCCTTCAGCTGCCTCTTCTCTATATCAATAAGCACATCTTGGATGGATTGGAGGTTATTAGTGAGCATTTTCACATCTTTCTTAACACCAACAACAAGCTTAAACTTGTACTCTACCTCTTTAAAAATGTCTGAAATAAGCATCTCTAATACTTTGGAAACAAGTGCACATTTATTTATAATGCAAGAAAGGTAAGGAATGTTTTGATCACTTGATGCCAAAGAATTGGATTTCATTGGTGGTGCTTGTCGTATAACTTTTAAATTTTTTCATGTTTGATGGAATTAATTCTTAATACTAAAGTTAGAGATATCTTTGATGAAGATTTGACTATATTTTGAATTGAATCTTTGCGGTAATCTGATACATGAACGCAAAATGCAAGTAAAGGGTAAGGATAATCTTTTCTTCTTTCTAGATTATTGCCTTTGGATTTTTTGCAAATACACATCTCATCCCTACAAATAAGTCAAGTTAAATTATTAATACATTATTTGGTATTCAACTTAATAATATTTATTGATTTCAAAAAAAAAAACTTAATAAATATTTATTTAAATTCATATATTTTGACTCATTTAATAACTATATAAAACTCTAAATATATCTACACATATAACTATGTAAATATATTATTAGAGTAAAATTATAACTTTTGTTAGATATATTATAATTTTATAATCAATAAATAATTTTAAGGTTTGGTTTAGTTTTATAAGTAGTTTGTGAATAAGAACTTAGTAAGCCACTGAGGGAGTAGTCAAGCGGTAACTCCTCTCCAAGGGCATTAGAGGTGCACGGTTCGATTCCTACTGTCATCAATTTAAAAGAAGGAGGACTGCCCCCTGTTGTGTAGTCCATCAATGTTAAGGTCATATTACCTCCCAATTTACCAAAAAAAAAAACAACTAATTAATACAATGAGCTTGATTCAAGTTTAGCTTGATAATAAATAAATCAAATCAAATACGGCTCAGCATTCCATGCTATCAGTTAGAGATATTGATTAGGAATAAATTCTAATTAACTTTGTCTGTAGAATGACAGGTAAATTCTCTGGATGGTACCAAAACTTTGCACTCGATTACAAAATTGTACCATTACTTCAATTTGTATCTTTTTTGGTACCAAAACATCGATTTTAGTTGCACCGGGAAGTCCCAAAAATATAATGAGGCCAAATTTGATGACGTGGCAACCATAAATACCCCGTCAACATCCACATTGTATACCACATTGGCAAACTATAGCAACTTGTTTGATATTTTACTTTTCAGACCAGTTGAGAGAATTTTAAAATAATCCAATTCTGAACAAGCAACATCATTAACTTAAGTTTTTTTTTTTTTTTCACTTTTTGTTTTTTAATTGCTGACATATCATATGATGTGGCTGCTAACGGGGCATCTTCAGTTGCCACATCATCAAATTTGGGATGATTTGTTTTTGGGACTTCCTGGTACAACTAAAATCGATGTTTTGGTACCAAAAAGATACAAATAGAAGTAATGGTACCATTTTGTAATCGAGTACAAAGTTTTTATACTGTTTATAAAATTTACCCATAGAATGACTCTATAAGTTCACGTGAATTGGCAACTCAATTTTTCTTTTGGAGAGAAAATATAATGCATTCAACTAAATAGAAATATAGGCAATATTTTCCATTACAACAGATAAAAGCACAGCAAGGGGCATCCTCCATCAAAACAACCAAATCATCAAGACTTAAAACCCATGATTTATCAGTATATTTTTAATAGTCAAAGATCTCATTTGACAACTAGCAAGCAATTTAAACAATTATTCCAAGCTTGTGATTAATTATAATTGCCTTAATATCTCATTTACTTCAGCAAGCAATTTGTGTTACTTCACCACATAATGCTTGATGGAGTAAATGATGAAGGACATTTAAATTTGAGCATTAAGAAAGTACAAAATGCGTGGAGTGAATGGTGTTATTGCAAGATTTTACAAGCATGCATTTTATTGTAATGAATAATAAATAACCAAATGATTGTAAACATGGAAGGCAATGCAGACAATTTCTCGCAATTTCTCCATTATCTAAGAATAAGCTTTTTGAGAAAATGCAGCTTCAAAATTATCCAACTTGTACTAAAAAAAATTTTAATGCTTTAGTAATCATGTATCTAAAGATTTCAAATTTGAAGGATGCTCTAAACCTTCTGAATAACACTCCATCTTTACCTTGCAACCTCCACCTGCCTCCATCTTCTTGACCAAAAGATACATACAATTCAATGAGCTATTTTTTAGCCTTTAACTATGCTTGATTACCACATCTGCCTTACGTTTTCTCCCTATTATGCACCAATAACATCCATGGTTATTGAGGTTTTCCACATCTCCAAGTGATAAATATATGTTCTTCTTCTTTATTTTCATGGAGCCAGCTTTTGGCACCAATAAGGAATCACAAATTAGGTGTAACTAAGTTAACTCAAATAGAAAACTATTTGAATTTAAGTCAGAAAATATTTGAAATCAACTTGATAAATAATCAAATAGGTTGTAGGTTGACGAGTTAAATTCTAACTCTTTAAAATTTGACTTGCTAGGTTCGTGAACTTAATCAAGTCTAATTGAGGTTGTACATATTTACTGTATTTTAATATAATAACATAAATATCTTACTAAATCAAGTCAGGTTCGAACTCAATCAATGGACGGGGAAATTTCATGAATGACGAGACTAGCCTTAAAGTAAAGGTTCTTCCTTCTCTTGATGGCAAATCTTGATTGATTGACACTAGGAATTGATTCATAGAAACAAAAGGCATGCCATGATATACACGGTAGAAATAATTCTGATAATGAATTACTTAATTTGATGGACAGGGAGAGGACCCTCCAACTCAAGCACAAAATCAATGTTGAGTCAACAATCACCACGAGGGCACCACCAAGTGAGATTGAGACTAGCGATTTGTATAGATTTGGGAAAAATCCCTTGTATAGGATTCCAAACCTACGTGCTTCTTCAAATATCCCATAAATAAAAGTTTGGCCTTCAATGTTTGACTAACATTATAATTTTATACAATCAATCGAATTAAATTCAAGTATAAAAATCATTTGATCCAGTTGAGTTCGAATTTAAAAAAAAAAAAACTCAATTGAGCTCAAGTCAAGTTTCGAATTTAAGATTTAAGTCGATTGAGCTTAAATTCGACAATATTTCGATTAGATTTAACACACAATTATGCCTCTAGTCACAATTCAAATTACACGAACTCATTAAATTAATAAGCACTCATGTTTCTTCACATAATCATTCCAATTCGTCACAATCATCCATAACTAAGGTTCATAAATTATAAAATTTGCAGAATATCTTAGTCAACTTCTTCAATTTTCTATTTATATATTTCTAGATAAATTTAGGTCCCTCAAATGGATCAATTTATTAGTCTCTCAGGAGTAGCTCAAATGACAAAAGATATAAATACTGAGACATAGAGAGTATAATTTAAACCTTATTCTCCACCTACTCTCCCTTTATATGGTGGGAAATTAAATCACTTGATAGGGTGGGAAATTAAATCACTTGAACTCTATCAATTGATAAAAAAAAAATCAACTTACTAATATTGGATGGAATTTCTTCAATGCCACAATCAATTAAACTTTTGTTATTATTAAAACTAAAACCAATTACTAGACAGTCATTAAAATAATTAATTTATAAAGTTAGTGCGGAACATCTTTTCCTTTAATTATGTTGATCAAATTATTATTTTTTATTTGAAAATTTAAACATATACATTTACCACATTTGAAATACAAAACAACAAAACAAGTCACATTATTAAAAGTAGAATACAATAGCCCTTTTTAGAAGTTAAATAAATAAACAAAAGTATATTGGTACGAGAAAGAATTAATAACATAAAATTAGATGAAAAAAATTGGAGATGATGTAGGTGACAAAATTAGTCTTTATATATATGAACTAACAGAATCCATTCCAATAAACTCAAGAACAACATATCTTTTTAGACTAGGAGTGAGCAAGACTTCGGAATGAATCGAAAAAAAAATATTAAAATTAATTTATATGCATCTCATAACTATAAATATTAATTCATATGCATCTCATAACGCAAGATGCAATTACATTGACATTGAAACGACAAAAAAGCTTCTTCAGCCTAGCAAAGACCATACTGAAGGACCATGTTGGTGCGTGGACAGTAAGTCTGCTTATATATATATATATATAAAAAGACCATACTGAAGGAGCTTCCGGGATATAAATGCATGGTGCCTCATTTTCCTCTTTTTGATCATCTCAATATCAACCACCATCTACTGTTCTTTGGCAGTTACTTCCAAAACATCAGCGGCACTTGATCCTGATCAGTTGGGATTTTTTTTTGTACGACTGACAGGGATTGAGTTTATGTCCTGCCACAAGTATTTGGTGCTAATTGAGGTTGGTCACAGACTAAATTCACGGACAGAATTATGAGTCCAAGACGTCTATGTCTTCAAAAGTGGATCTTTTTGGCTGCAGAAAGAAAATATCATTAGTACTCAGCATTATTCCAAAAAACATTGGCATTAAGCACAATTGGGCATGAAAACAATACCCTGATGGCATCTCCTTCAGCTTGAACATGCATTGCTCCTCGTGAAATTATTCCAATTTTCCACCTATTTTTACGAATAAATTTCAACAGGAATGAGGGATGGAACTAAAAGCTGTGAATTTTGAAGACATTAAGCAGAAACGAAATGATAAAAAATAAGTGAAAAAATAAAGAAAAGCGATTACAGTGCATATTTAGTTGCTATAGAAGATACAAGATGATCAATACTTGTAGACATAAGTTTCCAGCATCCTTAGAGACAGAAGCAGATCTGAAAGTGAATGGATGGGTTAGCAGTAAGCCATGAGATTTGAATTCCTTTGCATTGGCTAATTGATCAGCAATTGCATTACCTTCTCATCAGCAGGAAAAAAAAAAACACTGTTGGTAAGAAATGAAGTAGAAGCCAGTTAGCCTTCTTGATGTTATAGTGGAACTAGATACCCAAACAGTAGTTTCAATAACATTGCATTGGAGTTGGACTTAATCAGTTAAGAGATACCTGTTAAGAAGAGATCAAAGAGCTTGTAAAATGGCCCCAAGTGCTGCTCTAGTGCAAGCTCATTGGTGTTGAAGTCCTCTCCACTCCTGGTGCCAATAAGTCACAAGAGCTCACTTAAAAAGAGACCTGTGGCTTAGAAAGTAAAGAAAAAATATTATATATTTGTAATACTGATACCTGCAGAAAGGCAGTCGCCAAACATCAGATTGATACCTATTTGACCAAGCCCCAGAACCAACACCAATTCTAATTACTCATAATGTTAATCAATTCGCATCCAAATTCTAATTCTAATTACACTTGCTAATAATAAAACAAAAAAAAAAGCAAAAAAGTAAGAGAAGAAAAGTTACAAAAAATAAGGTACCCCATCATTTTATCCCAATCACAATCAAGGAGATTGTTCTTCCTCACATACCTTACCAAAAAAAAAATTTAGCTCAAAAGAAATAAACAAATAAATAAAGAAAAAGAAAACACAAATCAATTAACTTAGTGAAGATTGTTGTACTTGTGTTCTTGATGTTGTGTTAAAGACAATATTTGCCTAAAAAGTTAATTAGTAGTTATGAGAAATTGAAAAAGAAAAGAAATTAGAGAATAATTAATCAATGAAGTGAAGAAATATTACCTTTTTATTTCTTAACTTCCTTCATAATGCAGAGCTAGACAAAAACGATGATGAAGTTTGAGTGAAGTGTTTTGGGTGATGTAATGTGGCAAGTCCTTCAACTTCCAACATCGATCAAGAGTCAAAGAGCGAAGAGCTGGCATTATTATCATATTTTTTATTATTTCATTTTCATAATTCCACTCTTCCCACTTATACATTCTACAGAACTTCAATTCTATCAATTTGGGGAATAATATTAGTGCAGTATCCATAGCATTAGCAGCACTTCTACCTCTACCACCAATCCCACCATCCATCCCAAGAAATTCACCTCCCACATTTTTAACACTCTTAAAATACTCAATTTCAAGAGATTCAAGGGAAGGCAATTTTCCTAATGCAGGCAATTTCTCACAGTTTCTCCAATCCCTAAGAACAAGATTCCTAAGAGAATTCAGCTTCCACGTTATCCAACTTCTAGAAACTTTGATGCCTTGGTAATTCCGTATTTGTAAATATTTCAAATTTGGAGGGAGCTCTAAAGTTTCTAATAACTCTTCGTCTCCACTTTCTTTCCTCCACTCTCCTCCATCTTCTTCATTAAAAAATAGATCCAATTCAGTGAGATGTTTTTTCGCCTTCAACTGTGCCTGCTTAGCGTTGTTCATATCCACATCTGCCTTATGTTGTCTTTTCCATTTTATGCCCAAATAACCACCAAGGTTACTGAGGTTTTTCACATCTCTAAGATATAAGTATGATTTTTCTCTTTCATTATCATGGTCGATGTTGAGCCAACTTAATCTCCGGAAATCACTTAATCTCCCTATTCCTTTTGGCAGCAACAAAAATTCACACCTTAAATTACACAGACACTTGAAATTAATAAGTTTTCCCATCCCTTGGGGTAACGAACTAAGAAACGTACATTCATTCACAACTAAGGATTGTAAATTATACAATTTACATACTGTTTCAGGCAACTCATGTAATCCACTATTTTCAGATAAATCTAGCTCTCTCAAATGGGTCAATTGACTTATATTGGATGGGATTTCTTTAATGCCACATTCTCTTAAGCTTAATGATCTCAAACAAGTCAAATTATTGAATATACAAGGTAAGGCGGCTTCAATCATTGAATAATTGGGAGTGGATAAAATAATCAGACTCTGTAATATTTTAAAATTATATATACAATTAGGAAATGAGTCCTGCTTTTGGCCAACTATTGAAATTCCTGCATGACGTATTTGGTTATCACTCAAATCTTTTCTTAAATTTTTTATCCTATCGGTTCTACTACTGACCTTTATGCTACAACTTTCCTTCATCAAAGATTCACCAAAATCATGAACCAAATCATGCATCTTACAGTAACTATTGCTCCTGTCCTCATCATCTTCCTCAAAATCCTGAAACAAAGAGTGTATAGCTAAGGTTTGGAAACACTCCTCACCTATTTCCCAAATATCCTTACTTCTCATTGCCCTAAGATAACCTTGACTCATCCACATCCCAATCAATTTCTTTTTACTCATCCTATGATCCTTAGGGAAGATGACACAATACAAAAAGCACTGTTTCAATTCTGAGGATAAGTCATGATAACTTAACCTCAATGGACCAAAAACCTCATTTTCAAACTTCCCTAACTCCCATAAATCACTATATAAGACACTTTCCCACTCCTCTACAGAATCTTTGAACCGCAAAAGACTTCCCATCGTCTTTACAGCAAGAGGTAAGCCCTTGCACCTAGCAACAATTTTCCTACCAACTTCCACTAGAGGATTATTGAGCTCTATCCTAGTGCTTTCAGAGAATACAAGTTGGCTAAACATGGACCAGCATTCCTCCTCAGGCAACAATCCAAGTTGGACTGTGTCCCTGCAACCCATAACTTTTGCAACATTTTCATTACGTGTGGTCACCAAAATTTTGCTCCCTAAGGAACCACACTTGAGAAAATGTTCTACTTGTTCCCACTTTTTGGCATCTTCATTCCAGACGTCGTCTAGAACAAGTAAGATTTTTTTTCTCTCAATACATTGTTGAATTTGTTCAACGATGTTTTGCCATTCGACAAGATTTGGGGCAGATCCTCTGAGAGATTCAAGGATTGACTTAGCAATCCTGATCTCATCAAATGGATCCGAGACACAAACCCATATTTTTACATCAAAATGGGACTTAACCCTGTCTTCATTGTACACCAGTTTGGCAAGTGTTGTTTTGCCAATGCCCCCCATTCCTACCACAGAGATTGCATGAGGGTTTGTTTTGCTCTCAGCTAACAGCAAGTTCAGGACTGCATTCTCATCATCCTCTCTACGCCTAACCTCTGAAACATTGACAACAGAGGATGTCATAGGTCGTTGAACATTTTCAGCAGTACCTTTTAACAACGCTTGTGGCATATAAGTGTCTTTCTGTCGGGCAATATCTTCCAGCCTTCCATTTAGATCTCTTATCTTGACAGCAATGTCATGGCGGAAACCAACTTCACGGAAGCAAAAGAAAGAGGATAGGAAAACAGACCATACCTTAGCCCTTTTAGGCTTGAGAGCATATTCATATTCATCTCCTTCAATTCTTGATTTCAGAATTGCAGTGCTCCACTCGTCCAACACATCATCGATGTCATACGATATGTTTTTCAGCATTTGGAGCCATACTTTGACTGTTTCCTCCTTCAGCTGCCTCTTGTCTGCATCTTTAAGCACAGCTTGGATGGATCGGAGGTTGTCAGTGAGCATTTTCACATCTTTCTCGACACCAACAACAAGCTTAAGCTTTTGTTCTGCCTCGCTAAATATACCAGAAATCAGCATCTCCAATATTTTGGACACAAGTGCATCAGCCACTGCCATATTCAAAGGTACAAAGTGGCAAAGTATAGGTGAAATGAAAGCAATTAGAGAAAATAACTATGGCAGAAAAATTGTGATGATGGTGTGAGGCTGTGAGCCGATTATTTTCCAAGGAATGGAACAATTACACAGAAAATTTTCATCAATAGATATTGACCAAACCACAGGCTCATTGGTTGTTGGCGTGGGGTATTAGCTTTAAAGAGTATTCTTATAGGAATTGTTTAGTTGGTTAATTATTTTTCTTCCAACTACTAATAAAAAAAAAACAAAAACAATGTTTTCCCGTAAGATTTCCGTGTGGCCAAGATTTTCGGTAAGATTACCAAATTTTTTTTTCTTCCTTCAATCCTCCAAAAAGACCATTATGCATTTAATTTAGACGAAAAAAAATTGCAACAATAATTTTTAAAATTGTAATTTCATTTATTGCTGCAAAGTATTCATTTAATAAAAATTACTATAATAAATTTCATTTTAAAAAATAAAAATTATGAGAATATAAAAAACTGTGAAATGAAAGTAATAATTTTTTTTACTTTTTATTTTTTATTTTAAAAAATGAAAAACTAAAAAATAAAAAAAAATTCCAAAAGCTCCATACCTTTCAGGGGATATGCCTTCCCCTGAAAGAAAATAAATATATAGTTTTTTTTATCACCGTCGTAGCTGGCTCCAATACATTTCATAATCTGAAAGCATGAATAATGAAAACATCAATCGTGGGAACTTAATGTGATAAATATTTCTTTGACCTATGGAAGCTAATAATCTACAATATTATTATAAACTTTACATAACTTATGATCTGGTGACAGATCATATTTATTAGCTGTACGTACCCATTAGTGGAGGGGATCAATGGGTATGGATGGAAAATGGAAGTTGCTTCCCTCAGTGACAGATCATAGTGACAGAGCTTCTTACAATATGCATGGTCTTACGGAGAGGTTGTCTAAACATGCTTAATATATAATTAATGCAGGTTTAATAATTAATTTCTTACGCCTTCAAGAGAATCAGGAGGCTGATTTGAAGCTCTGTCACTATTTGTTTATAAATATTTTGTTCATAGCCTTTTAATACTGGAGAGATGTGTCTACCTCTCTATGGCAATGCATCTAGACTTTCATTTAGGTCCTTTATCTTGACAGCTATTGTTGTGAAACGTATATAAGATTGGACAGTGAACGGAATGGAATGAAAATAATTGAAACAATAAAATTAAAGAAAATAATCAACACGCAAATTTTAATATGAAAAACTCTAAATAAATAAGAAAAAAACCACATGTAAGACTAGAAAAATTTTGCTAACTTACAATATTTTCTTTCCATATGGTCATAGTGTCAAATTGGACCCTCAACTATACTTTGAAATTAACATTGGAACTTCAAGTTTCTTTTGTCCTAATAGGAATTTTTTCTTCTAAAATTGGATCATATTGGACTTTATATTAAAAAACTCTTACAATTAAATACTATAAGTTAAACAAATTTTAGTTTTAATGGTTAACTAATGAAAAATTATTTAGATTAATAAATAAAATTGATAATTATTTTCTAAAAAATATATATGGCCTAATTATAAAGTTTCAAAAAAAATTAAGCCTATATAATAATTATCACAAAAAAGTTTTAAAATTCTTTTTTTGAATTTTTAAAATTTTTAAAACGTTTTTGGGCTTAAAAATTTAAAAACTTTAGAATTAAGTGATATACATATAAAAAATTCATCAATTTTATTCATAACTTAGTTTTAATAGTTCAATAAATAATTTTAATAATTGACTAACCAAAAATTATTTAAATTAATGATTAAAATTGATAAAAGAATTTTAAAATGTATATCACTTAACTGTAAAGCTTTAAAAATCTTTAGGTTTATAAAAAAAATTTAAGAAAATTTTAAATAAATTTTTAAGAAAAAGATAAATTTCTTTTAAAAAATATAAAATAGTATTTAAGCTTAATTTTTTTAAAAAATTTATAATTAGGTGATATATATTTTTGAAAAAAAAAATTATCAATTTTATTTATTAATCCAAATAATTTTTCACTAGTTAACTATTAAAATTAAAAATTTTGTTTCACTTATAGGACTTAATTGTAAGAGTTATTTAAGATAAGGTCCAATATGATCCAATTTTAGAAGAAAAGTTATATTATGACAAAAAAAAAATTTAAGGTCCAATGTTAACTTTGGGGGTATAGTTGAGGGTCCAATTTGACCCTTTAACCTCTCTATATCACTCCAAATAATAGCAATCTCTCTCAAAATAGGGAAAAAAACACTCTTTATATTTTTTCCTCACCAGGAAATTGCTCTCACTGCACTCACCAACTCACTACGAGTAGCCATCCGTGAGAGACCAAATTTCAAATTATTACATAAATATATGGATTTACCATTACTTATGCATTGATTTGCTTATTACTTTTAGGCGGGCTTAATATAAATCCCTAACTTTTATTACATAAATAAGGTAAAATATAAAATGATTTTTATTTAAATTTGCATTACTAATTATTCATAAATTATGTCTAAAATTATATAATATTTTGTTATTAGGGAAGCAACATGAATATTCAACCCCTGATCATGCAGAATAGTCTAGCAAACACCAAAGAAGTTGATATATAAATTAGCAGGAACCGATAGCTGACTGCAACTCGGCAGATCCTTAATCTAATTTTTTGGTATTATTTTTGTGTTCATCGGGTTGATTTGCTTAACCATTATTGGGTTAAGTCACATGTGACTTGACTACTATTTTGTTGTATATAAAAAACTCCATTTGATAATTTGTTGTATTACTAAAATGGAGGGAAGATGTTGTAATCCTGATCAACTGTGGCATGTACTTGAATAGCAAGAGGAGAAAGATTAACAATATAAATCCCTTAATCAATATTAGTTGCTTTAATGTCTGTCAACTAAAAAAGCATTTAATAGGTTTGTGTTTGATTCCAATGCAACCTATCTCTCAATCAAGTTTTATTGTGTAAATTCAATTAAAGGGTAATCAATCCTATGATGACATTAAGTTCAACAACAACCAATGAATTAAGATTATAAACTTAGATTTAATTCCAATATTCACATGGTTGAATTGAAATAAGAACCCTAATAAAGAACTTAACTACTCATGTTGATAATAAGAGATAAAGAAGAAGAATAGAAGAAAGATAACATCATTATTAATCAAACTAGAAATGAACAATAACAAAGCAATAAGAAAAACCCCCCTTCTCCGCTTAATCAACTGAAATGGAATGTCTTATGTTCTTCAATCCTTCAAGTTGAATCTCAAACTCAATATGAACAAGATAATCCAAAACTAGAATGAGACTAGGTTTTTTTTTTTCTAAGGAAAAACAAAAGTAAAATTGATATGATGTTTTGTTTCTCAGGTGGCTCTTATATAAAACCATAGCCTCCAGCCTTTCTAATTTATTTCCATTCCAAAACAATCAAATCCCCCAAAATCAACACTTCAAAATTCAAAACTTAAAAGCTGACAGCAGGGCGCACGACTGTACGCACCCAGGCACATGGCCGTGCACCTAGTCTTCACTTGACTCTAAAGCAGGAATGGCCATGCGCATGGGTGTGCATGGATGTGTGTCCATTCTTCAATCAGGCATGACCATATGCAATTAAATGCACAACCATATGACTTCTCTAAGCCTTAAACTTGCTAGAATTTGCCTTGTATGCTCCTTAGACACCTCTACATCCTTCAGAAGTCATATACATCATTTTATCACTGTTCTTTGAACAACTACATGAAAAAAACAACCAAAAGTAAACCAAAATACTTAAAATGAAGAAAAACTTAAATTATGCAACATAAACACTTAAACTAAAGAAAAACTCAATAAAAGACTATAAATGCATCTAAAACGACACCTAATCCTAACACATTGAGCGCTTAAAATAATGCATTTTTCACATGCATCATCTACCTCAGATAAACCCACATATGCTATGGTAGTATCAAATTCTTCTTCAATAATGCTGGATTCTAAGGAATTCACAGCCACTGATAAGGGCAATTATATCACCATAAAAATCAATCAATAGATTTATGAGCAATAGCTCGCTGTCTATGAGCATGCTCTTATTGCTTGACTTATTCTTTCCAAAGGCGACTCTCCATGGAAACTTGCAAACTTAAAGAACAAACTATCTATGCTAATTGAAAACTCATCTCACTTGGACGTAGTTTCTATCATGTCCTCCTGAAACTCCTCCATAGAAAAGAGGGTTGTCTGTAGTCGAGGTACAATCAACTTAAAGCCAGGGATTTTACGCCTTCAATATTGGACACTAGATTTTGATCCGGCAGCTAAGACATCAATAAACTCTCAGATATGGGTTAGATTTTACAAACTCCCTTGGGAGTATTGGCACTCATAAATTTTGTCATCAATTGCTAAAAGGATTGAAGTCCCTTTGAAGATAGATAATGCCACTTCGACTAAAAGAATTTGGTCAATATGCTAGAATTTTAATTGAATTGATATGTCTTCTAAGCTACCAAATAATATCCTTATCGAATGAGTTGGTAAAAGTTTTTTTATTGATGTTGTTTATGAGAATCTTCCAACAATCTGTAATATTTGTTTGAACACCGGTCACTTAAGTTAGGATTATAGGCGGAGGAAAAATTCTAATGCCACTCGGTCAAAGTCTGATAAACTTAATAAGCCAAAACATAATTGGAAGCCAAAGTCACAAACCGGTCATGCTGACATCTCTATTGGAAACACTTTTCAAGTACACCAATCTGGCTCCAATCCGATGACAAAATTGATTTTGTCAACTCAACATATGTGCGACACTATGTGGCAAATAATGAGGTGGACATTGTCGTTTTGCCATAGGGACAGAGTAGTAACAGAACTGACACTATTAATCCAACATGTGAGACTGATATTGAATTAGGTGTAACTGCTTTGTGACAAGACGAGGTTATTCCGTAGCTGGAAAAATCAATATCATTGCTTAGGGTTAAAGCTGATTAGGTCACCACTCAAGATGACACTGTTGACGCTACGATGTAGAAAATGAGCTAAGGTTAGTTGCTTTTGCCCATGGACAACAAGCAAACACAATGCCAGATGTTAGATAGGGCCAAGCTTTCATGGGCAGATGACGCTGAATTACATGAACATGATTGGACTACTGTTCAGCAAAAAAAAAAATGCCAATAAAACCTTAAAAATAAAAAGTCACCCTTCCAAAGAGGGTACCTAGAAGACCGAATAAACTTAATCCATGAAGAATTTTTTACTGGAATTGTCGTAGTATGGGTAACTCTAACACCCAATGAATTTTTGATTCCTTTTGCCAATAATTTGCATCTAACTATATTTGTTTAGTGGAACCTATGGTAGCTTTTTCCTCTATTTCTCATATTTTTTAATAGTGGTTAGATTTATAATTAATTGCTCATAATGATTTGCTAATTCCTTCTATATTGGTTCTTGGTAAACGAGGTTTTTCTTCACCATCTTCTTTTAATGTTCATGCTCAACATATTACTATAGATGTCCTGTTTGATAATGCTTTGTATAGAATTTCTTTTATCTATGGCAGTGTTTGGAGAAATTGTAGAATGGAACTGTGGGAAAATCATTTTTCTCTATTTGTTAATTTTTCTTCCGCTTGGTGTGTCCTTGGTGACTTTAATGCCATTTTGGGTGCCCATAAGTAAACTGGGCCATGCCCCAACTCTTTGTCCATGTAGGAAATTTAGAGCTTTTATTGATGATTTTCTTCTTTCTAATATTCCTTCTCGTGGAGCATACTTTACTTGGTGCAATGGGAGACTTGGTGATTCTTGTATTCTCAGCCATTTAGATAGAGCTTTGGGCAATATGCAATTTTTTAACTATTGGAATGCTATTACTTGCTTAGTTTTACCTTGGCACCATTCCTATCATTCCCCATTGTTGCTTAGTTGTACTCTTACAGTTAGAGTGGTCTCTCGATTTAGATACCAAGCCGTGTGGACTACACACCTTGATCTCCGGGATTTTATCGCTAATTCTTGGGCTACTCCTATTGGTAATTTGCATCCTATACAATTTCTCAATGCAAAGTTAAAATGGCTTAAGGGTGATCTCAAATCTTGGAATCGTAAAATTTTTGGGCACTTAGATGTTAATATTCAATGGGCTACTTTGCTTTTACAATCCATTCAATCCGAGATTAAAACTCCAGGGGTTCCCAGATGACCTTCAGATGAGTGAGTTGGATGCTCATGAAGCTCTACATCATGGTCTTAAAACATCAAGAAATTTTCTTAAAGGAAAGAAGTAGAATTAAATGGCTGGCAGCTGGGGACCGTAATTCATCTTTCTTTAATTAGCAATTTACTAGGAAAAAGCCCAAGCAAGGTATTCATCATCTCAAAATTAATGGCATGATTACTGAAGATAAGCCCATCATTGGACAACATATTATTGACTTTTATCAAACTCTTTTTAAGTTTGATGCTTTGGTATCTTCTAACATTACTTTGATAAAGTCAGTGGTTCCTTCCTTGGTTACTAAAGAGGGAAACATGCCTTTCATTTGCTGCCCTTCAATGGAGGAGATCAAAAATACTATTTTTCAAATGGATGCTCCTAGACCTAGTGGATTCATAGGTATTTTTTATAAGACCTATTGGGATGTGATTAAATATAAGGCTTGTAATGTGTTAGGTTTCATTGATTCGTACATGCAGTGGAAAATAAAACTTTTAATTAAGAAACCCTCACAAGATCCAGTGACGAATCCAGCTTTGCATTTGGGGAGGGGCCACCATTGACTTATGGCAAAAGAGGGGAGGATAATGTTCTTTTTAGGGTTAGAAGACAAGGGCCAATTCTTATTTTCCATTATATATTTTTAGTTATGTGAAGGCCAATAATCCGACATAACCTAATACACAATGTGTACTATAGTCCTTTTGTCACATGATATCCTAATTGAACATAAAGCATGGATTATGTCATCCTTATATCATTCCATCATATTGTTTCTCGATGTCAAGTAGACTGAAACTAATAACTCTTTTTCTGATATTGATAACTCTTTATCTGATATTGATAACTCTTTATCAGATATTAATAACTCTTTATCAATATATTCTAGTATGTCCATGCATTTCTCTTCAATCTAACTCATAGAGGGGCCCATATATATCTTCTCAAAATAATTGAGGGAAAAATTTCATCTTAATCGCTCACATTCCTCATATAACTTATTCTATATCCAATCATAACCTGTTTTACCATCCGGTTAAAGATGATGTAGGGATGTGTTAAAATACAGAACTTATCATGCAAGAAACCTTGGTCATTTCAGGTCAAAGGACTCAAATAATACTACCGTGACGAGAATTACCTATGATAATTATCAATGTAGTATTCTCATAGTGGATCGATCTAGTAATTCATTTCTCTAAATATATACCTATGAGTTTAACTCCATATCTCATATGCATGATCAGTAAAACATAATCATCAGTTAACCTCATACTAGTCTTTATTCATTGTTGTTCCCACAACAATGATTGACCAGGGATATTTAGATTAGAATTCAAGTATCACCTAATATTTTTACTATCAAGTCATATACTTAATGATTTTAGGTAGAATTAACTAATCAATGATAATATTAGAATTAGCTAGTAATAATAAACATGCCTCTTTATTAATAAAATATAAATATAACAAAGTCAAAGTATAGCCTAATTCGTATAGGGCATATGTTGTGTTCAAAACCCATAAGTGCGCGGATAGTGAATTGTAATACAAAAGATATCGTTCCCATTAGGATTGAATATTGAATACCAATTTTTATACTTATGTTCCTAGTGCGCAAATAAAATAAAGTAATTTAGAAAATCAAAATATAAATCTAAATAAATTAAATTAAGAGAAAATCAAATAGTTAAAACATAGAGCTTAGGTTTAGCTTTACTATTCCAATCAAATCATGAACACATAATTATTAAGCACCTTGATCACAATTGAGGGTAATTATTCTAAAATACCTAAAGACTCTCTCGAGTTCAATTAAGCATGTAAAGATTAAAGTTTAACTTATTCTCGTGGTTAAGAAGTTAATCTAAACTCATTAAGTTTCTTAACAATTAATTTATCACCGTAGACCCTTGCCTACTGTCATAGTTCCTCATAGAGCTCACTTACTCTCATGGTAAAGTGGTCTAAGCCCTATGAGTCTTAAGTTGATAAATTCCCCTAACTCTCCTTGGTTAATCTACCCATAAACATGCAATCAAACATGTTTGGAATGATAACAAGACATTAAGCTCAACGCATAGAATTAATTAAAAATCAAATTAATAAAAAACTTGTGTTTAATCACATCATAGAATAGGTACTCCTATCCTAAAGCCTAAAAAGAGTTTAGCCACACATAATTCTATAAACACTAAAATAAATAACAAGAGAGCAAAGAAGAAGAATAGATAAAACTTGTTTAACTCAAGCTCTTGTTTGTGGCTTTTAAAATGTAGAATCAATCCCCTTATAAGCTTTCTTAATGACTCTTTATATAGGATAAAACCCTAAACGCCCTTGAATTCATTTTCCTTTTTGAGTAGGAAAATCTTCTTATGTTCGACATGGCTTCAAGCATGGCTGTGGCTCATTTGGTGTCACGTTGGTGGCTTTACGGCACGGCTTTAGACATGGTCATGCTTGATCTGGTGTCGACCTCTCAACTCTTCCAAAGCTTGGGTAGAATTTCACACGGGTTGAGACATGGTGTTGACAAGCCGTGTTGCTCATTCTTCACGTTCTAAAGGTAGACACGGCCATAGACATGGTCGTGTTCCAAATGGTGTCGAGCCATTCCTTGAATTTTATGGAATCCTTTGCTAAAATTTCCTACAAGGAAGGAAAACCTCAATCAATACTTAAATAAAATTCCTAATTAAACTAGAATTATGCTAAAACAAGTAAAACCAAAACACAACAATTAAAATAAAATTATTCCTAATTAGATTCAAGTACTACCAAAATTAATCTAATTATTTATTCAAAATCCATTAAAATTCAACTCAAATACATGTAGAGAATTACAAATATCAAATTCCCTCATACTAAAGCTTTGCTTGTCTTCAAGCAAAAATCAAATTTGGAATTTTAAGAACAAGTTCAACTACAACCAAAGGCTTATAGCTTCTAAGACATGCAAACTGATAACATTGAGACTGAAATTTATTTACCAAAGAAGATAATCGAATAAAAATACATCATCTATAAAAAATTTACTAATCATAACCCAAGCACATAACTCTTTGAAATCCAATGAACATAAACTAGAAGAACCCCATTTAAGCTTTTAGTTTTTTCTTTTTAAAAACAAAAATTGGTTATGAATGTGTTTTATGCTCCATTTCACAACATCTTTTCTTTTCTTTGCCTTGGGCTTTGGTGAGTGCGGTTTATGCTCCATCTCACCACTTTTTTTTTCTTTTACTAGAAAATGAGTGCGTTTTACACTCCATCTCGCTCTGAATTTTTGCAAAACAAAATTAGGCAAGTGTGTTTTACACTCCATCTTACCTCTTTTTTTTTTTTTTTATTACAAACCATCATGCATTCTCTCCTAAAATCATGCTCAAATTCAATCTCCAAGTTGATGCTTAGGTTATAAAAACTAATTTTTTCATACATAATGATTATGTACAACCATCTTAATTAATAAACCATTCAATAATTTGATAATTGAAACAGAAAGCAAGCTTATACACTTTCCCTAATCATAATTGAGCTTCAATTTTGCACAAAATCAAAAATAAAAAATTTTAAGGACAAGCATCACAATAAATACGGAGAAATCGAGTTGAAAGTTAATGAATCTTACCAATTTTTTTTTTTAAAAAAATTCATTTTCTTAATTTAACTAATACGCATGCAAAAATAAATAAAACACACAAAAGATAAAATAGAACATTATCCTAACATTTGACATCCTCCCTCACACTTATCTTTGGCATTTTTCTCAATGACAAAAATATTGAAATTAGGAAAAGAAAAAAAAAGGACTTCCCTAGTAAGCAATTTTTTCCTTTTGTGCTCATTCCAAATGCTTGAACGACCTATAAAATAAAATAACAAAAATTAAGAAAAATAAACTAGAATTAAGGAAATTTAAACAAAAACAATTTGGGTTGCCTTCTAACAATTGCTAATTTTAGGTCATTAGCTTGAACCCTTGAATATGTAGTATCAAGGATGCAACCGAACATAAGGAAGTGTTCTTGGAAGCATTTTCCTTTCTTTTTTCGTAGGCTCCCTTATGGCCAAGTAATAAAGTGCGGACTCCACATGCCAAATCTTTGGTTCTAGAATTACTTAAAGAATGTAAGGCTTCTCATGTGGGTTCTCAGAAATTCCAACACCTTTCATGGATTCCTCGTATATGATCGTAATAGGCTGTGAAACATATGCATTATTATTTATAGATGGCTCATCTTCATTTTCATCCCATGTAGCTTCAAGAATTGTTGTAATTTTCTCATCCAACTCATCTTCAAATTGAGTTGAGTGACTTTGTACCTCGTCATCCTTGATGTCTACAAACTTCTTACTCTTGGAGACTTCTTCAATTTCCTTGGTGATCATCTCTTCTTGGTCATCATGGCACAACTCAAAAGTAACTTCATCATCTTGACTCAAAGTGCTCTCAACATCGCATACACTTTCTCCTTGTGCTAGATGCATTGAACAATTCATTGGTGCACACATTTGAAGTTTGTTGATACATGCATTCTGAATTTCTACAATTTGATCTACTCACAACTTGAGCCTTATAAGATCTTCTTTTTGTTCATCCATTGTCGACATTATTTGTTTTATCTTGATCTCCAATAATTGTTCCTCAATTCTCTTGGCCTCCTTTTGTTGATAACTTTAAGTATGATTTGCATAACTACTCCAAGATGGATTGTAGTGAGGTTGTGGAGGTGAATATGAATAATATGAGCAATATGCCATATTATGGTTCTCTCCACACCAATTACAAACTTGAAAAAGAGATAGAAAATAATTAAATGTCATATGTTCTACATTACATGCAGGATCACATTCATTAGATCTCATAAATTAATAAGAAAATCTATCATTATTCATGTTGAATTATTTATCAATACTAAAACAAAATGCTAGTCTAAGATAAGTAAAAATTAAATTAATATCAATATTGGCAATCCCCAGCAATGTCGCTAAAAACTTGTTGTGTTTAAAACCCGTAAGTGCACCGATCGTGAATTATAGTACAAAAGATATCGTTCTCATAAGGATTGAATATTGAATACCAATTTTTCTAATTATGTTCCTAGCTAGAAAACAAATAAATTAATTTAGAAAATCAAAATATAAATCTAAATAAATTAAATTAAGAGAAAATCAAATAGCTAAAACATAGAGCATAGGTTTAGTTTCACTATTCCAATCAAATCATAAACACATAATTAATAAACACCTTGATCACAGTTAAGGGTAATTGTTCTAAAATACGTAACGACTCTCTCGAGTTCAATTAAGCATGTAAAGATTAAAGTTTTACCTACTCTCATGGTTAAGAAGTTAATCTAAACTCATTAAGTTTTTTAACAATTAATTGACCACCGTAGACCCCTGCCTACTGTCATGGTTCCCTGTAGAGCTCACCTACTCTTGTGATCAAGTGGTCTAAGTTCTATGAGTCTTAAGTTGATAAAATCCCCTCACTCTCGTTGGTTAATCTACCCATAAACATGCAATCAAACAGGCCTGGAATTATAACAAAACATTAAGCTCGGCACATAAAATTAACTGAAAATCAAATTAATAAAAAACATATGTTCAATAACATCATAGAATAACTACTCCTACCCTAAACCCTAAAAAGAGTTTAGCCACACATTATTCTACAAACAATAAAATCAATAGTAAGAAAGCAAAGAAGAAGAATAGATAAAACTCATTTAACCGTCGCTTTAATCTTCAAACCCTTATTTGCCTTCTCAAGCTCTTGTTTGTAGCTTTTAGAATGTAGAATCAATCCCCCTATAGACTTTCTTAATGCCCCTTTATATACAAAAACTTGATAAAACCCTAAACACCCTTGAATTCCTTTTCCTTTTTGAGTAGGAAAATCTTCTTCTGTTCGACATGGCTTCGAGCATGGCCATGTCTCATTTGGTGTCACATTGATGGCTTTATGGCACGGCTCCAAACATGGCCATGCTTAATCCGGTGTTGGCCTCTCAACTATTCCAAAGCTTGGGCAGAATGTCACATGGGTTGAGACTTAGCGTTGACAAGCCATGTTGCTCATTCTTCACGTTCCAAAGGCAGACACGGCCACAGACATGGTCGTGTCCCAAATGGTGTCGAGCCATTCCTTGAATTTTATGGAATCCTTTGCTAAAATTTCCTATAATTAAGGAAAACCTTAATCAATACTTAAATAAAATTCCTAATTAAACTAGAATTATGCTAAAACAAGTAAAACCAAAACAAAACCATTAAAATAAAACTATTCCTAATTAGACTGAATTACTACCCAAATTAATCTAATTATTTATTCAAAATCCATTAAAATTCAACTCAAATACATGTAAAGAATTATATACATCAGCATAACACTAATATAATGGAGTTAGTAGCTTCTTCCATACAAGAGTGGTTACAATAGGACTAAACTCCAGTTTTATGGTGCTAATCCTTAAGGTTACTGATGATATTGCTATAGAACAATATTGTCCTATAGTTCTTAGTAATTTCATTGTTAAAATTATTACTAAAATTCTAGCTGATCGTCTTGCAGATATTGCTACAAGAATTATATCTTGTAATCAATTTGGTTTATTAAAAAGCTAAAATATTTTAGATTGTATTGCATGTGCTTCTGATGGTGTCAATATTCTTAATAATGCTTGTTTTGGAGGTAATATGGCCTTGAAGGTTAATATTCGCAAGGCTTTTGATATAATTGATTGGAATTTTCTTCTTGATGATTTAGAGGCATTTGGTGTTTCTCTGCACTTTCGAGGCTGGATTTTATCTTTATTTTCTTCAACCCGTCTCTCTATTAAGATCAATGGGAAGGTTCAAGGATATTTTTCATGTTCTAGTGACACAAGGAGATCCGTTATCTCCTCTTTTATTCTGTCTTGCTGAGGATTTTCTAAGTTGATTGATTTCTTTAAAAGTTAACCACGATGCGATCTCTCCTATACTTCAGACTAGACGTTCTTATTTTCCCTATCATCTCCTTTATGCGGATGGTGTTTTCTTGTTTGGGAAAGCCTCGATCCGTAACATTTGAGCTATAAATGACACTTTTAATCTCTATAGGACTCTTTCTAGACAACAAGTGAATTGGGCTAAATCAAAAAAAATTTATGGGACTGCCATTGCTAAAAAATGCATTGAAAATTTTCTTTAGGTAATGCCTATGTGCAAAGGTTCTTTACCTTTTGTTTATTTAGGCATGCCTTTATTTGTAGGTGCTCCAAGGAAAAGATGGTTAAAATAAGCTGCTGACAAAATTTGTAACAAATTTTCTAATTGGACATGCAATTCTAATTCATGGGCGAGTCGATTAACTCTCATCAAATCAGTTGTTGCCAGCTCTCTTCTTCATTCTTTTGCAATTTATAGGTGGCCTCAGTCTCTTCTCTCTTTTATGGGGCCTTGCGTGCATAATTTTTTTATGGTAAGGATATGTGGATACTAGGAAGCCTATAATAGTCCCTCGGAAGCTTTGTTGTCGTCCTATCAAAGAAGGGGGTCTTGGCATTAAGAGGTTGAAATTCATTAATGAAGCTATGCTCAGCAAGACAGTAAGACAACATGGAAGTTGCTTTCTTCTCAGGATTTTTCTTCATCAGTCCTGAGGAATCGTTTTCTCACTCCTTCAGGTATTCCTCATGAGGGTTATTTACAGTCCTCTATTTGGTCTTCTTTAAAGCACATTTACTCCTCTCTTTGAACAAAAATTATGTCGCTTATTGGCTCCAATGGTAAGCTTAAATTCTGGACATATGAGTGGATTGTTCCCACTATGGCAAATCAAATTTAAATTTCTCCTCAAGTGCAAAAAAGTTTAACTGATATGATTTCAAGTTTCTTAATTGTTGGGCGGTGGCAACATCATCAGATTAATAATATGGCAATAAAAGCTCAGATTACTGATGTTTCCCTAATAAAGGATGAGCATGATACATGCATTTGGACCTCTGTTTCGGATGGAATCCACTCTGTTAAAATAAATGTATAATCATTTGTGTGGCTCTAATCAGCTTGTTCGTTGGCACTCCTTCCTTTGGAAAGAATTTTTACCACCATCAAGGTTGATCATATGTTGGCGTGCACTTCTAGGATATCTTCCCACAGATGATTATTTCCAAACAAAGGATTTTTCGTTTGCTTCCCATTACCATAAATGTGCTGAGCAACTGGAGGATTCAGTTCACTTATTCACTAGCTGTAAATTTGCTAAAGCTCTTTGGCATTCTATCTCGATGCTTTTTAGCAAAATCATCATGACTTCGGGATTTTTACTTAATCTTCTCTCTACTGCAATGATACACCTTTTAAGTAACTTGCAGCTCTTTGGAGCTCAACAATAATAAACGGTGTTTGGATTATTTGGCATATCAGAAATGCTGCAATTTTTTATGATGTTGTGCCTAATATTCATACTACTCAACTGATTCTCTAGAATTTAATTAAAGAAACATATTTCTTCCGTTATGGAAAAATGTTTAATGCAGTTGATGAACTTCGCATCTTACACCTTCTATACATTCGTGGGATTCAAGGACCTACTCCTAGAATTGTATCTATCACTTGCAACCTCCTCCGCTGGCATGGATCAAGGTGAATACGGATGGATCTGCACTGGGTTCTCCGGGGGCAGCGGGTATGGGAGGGATTTTTAGGACTGCTTTAGGTTATCCAAGAGACACTTTTTCCTTTAGACAAAGATCTTTTTTTGCTTATATGGCTAAGCTTGTCGCTGAAATATATGCTGTTGAAGTGGTTTGGCATCCATGTTGGCATTGCCTTTGGTTAGAATGTGATTCTTCTTTTGTGGTTCACTTATTCAGCACGAAGTCTAAACAGATTCCATGGGAGGTTAAGCATCAGTGGATTTAATGTCTTTATTATGCTTGTCAGATGCAATTAAAAGTTTCACATACCTACAGAGAGGGAAATAAAGTTGCAGACCTGTTAGCTAAACATGGAGTCTCGGCTACTTCGATTCTTTGGTGGGACTCGGCTCCAGAATTTTGTAATTCTTGTTTATGTAATGACTTTAGTCGACAACCATCCTATAGGTTTTGTTAGCCTTGGTTGGTCTAGTTTTATTGCTTTATGTATGACATTCTTATATATAATTCAATTTACTTTTGGATGACAGAAAAGTGATGCAAATGCTACGAGGAGATGCTTGGGTGCGTTTCCTGATTTCTTGACTCCAAATTTTTACTAAAAAAATTAAGAAAAAAAACCAGTCATCCTTAAAAGGGTGATTCTATAATATTGAATTAGTGCAACAATTTATATTAATTCATATGCATCTCATAACTTAATATACAATTACATTGACATTAAAACAAAAACAGCTTCTTCAGCCTAGCAAAGACCATACTGAAAGAGCTCGCTTGATATAGATTTATGTTGCCTCATTTGGCCATTGGCTTCGCATGCATCCACTGCTAGACTAACATTTTGTTATTCTCTTCATGTATTGCATGCTCCACTCTCATAATAAGCCAACTACAACTTAATTGGGTGCAACACCATCTACCGTTCTTTGGCATGTCACTTCCAAAAAAACATAAGCACCACTTGATCCTAATGAGTTGGGCATTATTTCTTGTACCACTGTCGAGGATCGACTAGAAAGTTCGTCTCCTCGATTATGTCTTGACATAAGTATATGGTGTTGATTGAGCTGGGGACTCATAAACAAAATTGTGAGTCCAACACGTGTATGTCTTCAAAAATGGATCTTTCTGGCTACAGAAACCAAACATCATTAGTACCCATCATTATTACAAAACATTGAGCATTAAGCACAATTTGGTATGACAACAGTAACCTGATGCCATCTCCTTAAGCTTTGAATATGCAATGCCCAGGAGATTATTCCAATTTTCCACCTATTTTTACAGAAAAAATATCAACATGAATGAGGGATGGAACTGAAAGCTGTGAATTTTTAAGACATTAAACAAAAATGAACTGATAAAAAATAAGTGAAAAAAAAAGTAATGAGTTGATCAATACTTGTAAACATAAGTTTCCAGCATCATTAGAGACACAAGCAGATCTGAAAGTGAATGGTTGTGTTAGCAATGAGCCATGAGATTGGAATTCCTTGTCTTTCCTCATTTAGCTAATTGAGAATGGTTGTGTTAGCAATGAGCCATGAGATTGGAATTCCTTGTCATTCCTCATTTAGCTAATTGATCAGCAATTGCATTACCTTCTCCGCAGCATAAAAAGAAAAAAAAAAGGAAAACTGGTGGTAAGAAATAAAGTAGAAGCCACTTAGCCTCCATGATGCTATAGTGAAATCAGATACCCAAGCAGTAGTTCTAATAGCAACGCATTGGAGTTTGAGTCTATCAGTTAAGATATACCTGTTAAAAAGAGATAGAAGAGCTTATGAAATGCCCTCAAGTGCTGCTCCGGTTTAGCAAGAAAAAAGATATGTAAATTGATCTTCTCACCAAATCAAAAGCTCATTGGTGTTGAAGTCCTTTCCATACTCCTGTGCTGATAAGTCACAAGTTTGAATTCCAACCATAGCTCAATTAAAAATAGACCTTCAGAATTAGAAAGGAAAGAAAAAATATTATTGATACCTGTAGAAAGGCAGTCACCAAATATCATATTGATACAATTACTCGTAATGGTAATCAATTTGCATCCAAATTCTAATTCTAATTACTCATAATGATAAAACAATAAAAAAAGCAAGAAAAAAGAGAAGAAAAGTCAATAAAATAAGGTACCTCTAGCTCAACAAATTTGGTAATCAATTGATTCCAGCAGGTGATGGCAGATCTGATATTTCATCCCAATAACAATCAGGAGATTGTTCTTCATCACATACCTTAACCAAAAAAAAGGAAAAAAAAACTTTTAGCTCAAAAGAAAGAAACAAATAAATAAAGAAAAAGAAAACACAAATTGAAGTGTAAATAATTACTTGCAGATGAAAAAATTGAAGTAAAGACTAATGTTTGTTGTACTTATGGCCTTGATCTAGGCAATCTACAGGGGAGAAGATTACAGAAACATAGTTATAAGAAATTAAAAAAGAAAAGAAATTAGAGAATAACTAATTAATAAAGTGAAAATATTACCTTTTAATTTCTTAGTTTCCTTCATAATGCAGGGCTGGACTTTCATCAATTTCAAGTTTGAGTGAAGTGTTTTGGGTGATGTAATGTGGCAATTCCTTCAGCTTCTCACAATACTCAAGCGCCAAAAAATGGAGAGCTGGCATTATTATTATTCTATTTTTTTATTATTTCATCTTCATAATTCCACTCTTCCCATTCTTCCATGAAATTGAAATCCAATTCTATAAATTTGAGGAATAATATTAGTGCAGTATTCGTAGCATTAGCAGCACCACTACCATTACCACTTCCACCAATCCACCATCCATCCCAAGAAATTCACCTCCTACTTTTTTAACACTCTTAAAACCCTGAATATAAAGAGATTCAATGGGAAGGAAATTTTCCCAATGTAGGCAATTGCTCGTAGTTTCTCCAATCTAAAAGAATAAGCTCCCTAAGAGAATTTAGCTTCAATGTTATCCAACTTGTACTAGAAGAAATTTTGATGCCTTGGTAATTATATATTACTAAATATTTCAAATTTCAGGGACCCTCTAAAGCTTTTAATAACTCTTCATCTCCACCTTTTTTTCTCCACTCCCCTCCATCTTCATTTTCTTCACTAATAAAGATATCCAACTCAGTGAGGTGTTTGTTAAAAATACTGAAACAAAGATATCATCATCTTCCTTAAAATCCTGAAACAAAGAGAGCATAGCTAAGTGTTAAAAATACTCCTCACCTATCTCCACCATATCCTTACTTCTCGCTGCCCTAATATAACCTTGACTCATCCACATCCCAATCAATTTCTTTCTGCTCAACCTATGATCCTTGGGGAAGATGACACAGTGCAAGAAGCACTGTTTCAACGGTGAAGATAAGTCATAATAACTTAACCACAATGGGGCTAAAATACCGCTTTGAAGTCCCACTAATTCTATCAATTCGCTATCTAAGACTCTTTCCCACTCCTCTACAGAATCTTTTAACTGCAAAACACCTCCTACTACCTTTATTGCAAGAGGCAATCCCTTACATCTAGCAATAATTTTTGTACCAATTTCTTCTAGACTCTTATAATTGTGCTCAATGCTAGTCCTTTGAGAAAACACAACCTGACTTAATATCGACCAACATTACTCATTAGATAACAACCCATGTCAGATTATGTGATCTCTATAACCCATAATGTCTGCAACTTTCTCACTCTGCGTGGTTACTAGAATTTTGCTTCATGAGGAACCACACCTCTAAACTTCTTCTACTCGTCCCCATTTGTAGCTATCTTCATTCCAAACGTCATCCATGACAATTAAGAACTTTTTCCCCTCAATATGCCATTGAATTTTTTGCACTATGCTTTGCAATTCAACAACATTTGAAGCAGCATCCGCCTGAACAAATTCAAGCATTGCCTTGGCAATCCTATTTTCATCAAGTGCATCTGAGACTCAAACCCATATTCTTGTATCAAAATGGGACTTCACCCTATCTTAGTTGTAAACTAGTTTGGTGAGAGTTGTTTTTCCAATCCCTCCCATCCCTACTACAGAGATGACATGAGGGTTTGGTGTTTCACTACTCTCAGCCAACAAGAAGTTCATAACTTTATTTTCATCATGCTCTCTACCTTTCACATCTGCTATATTGACAATAGAGGTGGTCATAACTCTTTCAACATGTTCATTCCCTTTTATTAATAGAAAGTTATATCTATCTTTCTCCTTGGCAATAACATCCAGACTTTCATTTAGCTCTTTTATCTTGACAGTAATGTCATGACGGAAATCGACTTCATGAAAGCAAAAGCAAAAGGACAGGATGGAAGACCATGCCTTACTCCATTTTGGCTTGAGAGCATATTTATATTCATCTCCTTCAATTTTTTATTTTAGAAATTCAGTGTTCCACTCGTCCAACACATCATCAATGTCGGATGATATATTTTTCAGCCTTTGGAGCCAAAATTTGATTGTCTCCTCCTTTAGCTGCATCTTCTTTGTATCAATGACCACGGCTTGGATGGATTGCAAATTGTCAGTGAGCATTTTCACCTCATTATGGACACTAACAACAAGCTTAACCTTTTGCTCTGCCTCACTAAAAATGCCAGAAATCAGCATCTCCAATACTTTAGAAATAAATGCATCAACTACAGCCATGATGAGTATTGATAAGAAAAATGAAAGGTAAGATTGAAATTAGAAGGGTGTTTTGGATTAAAAGAGATTTGATTGGTGAAAGGGAAAGAAACTAAAGTATAGCTTTGAAGAGTGTTATGATGTTGATTTATTTATAATACAGGAAAGCTAAGAAATGTTTTGATCACTTGATGCCAACGGAATGGATTTCTTTGGTTGTGATTGTAGTAGAATTACGTATTGATACTAGAGTTAAGGATAACTCTGATGGTGATTTAGGTATGTTTTCACTTGAATCTTTGCAGCAATCTGATACATGAACATTAAATGCAAGTAAAGGGTATAGGAATGGTTAGTCGTGTAGTTTTGGTACCCATAGAATAATCTTTTCTTCTAGTTAATGCATCTTTACATTGACTCTGCCTTTGACATCTTTTACGTCTCTTCTAACACATATTTATCATTTCATATAGTTCTTGAAATTTCTTTGTCACAAAGGAAAAGATTACTTTGAGGGCAAGCAAAGGTTTAGTGTGGGGGAATTTGTTATGTGTCATTTATATATATAATTTTAGAAGTATTTTTATAAGTTTTATATATTTTTTTAAAAGTTTATTTAATTTTATTGATTTTACTTGCATTTTGCATAATGTTATTTAATTCCATTTTAAAGAATAAATTTGCATGTTTGATTAATAATTATATGCATTATAGTGTCTAATTAAAATATGTATTACAGTTTTGTGAGTTGAAGCTATTGCACGCCGTGTCTTCAACTGTGCACACAAAATTCATGCACAAAGGCTAGCACATAACTATGTGCTCATCAAGAATTTTCCATGTTTCTCTACACGATTGTGCAAGAAGGTGTGCACTGGCATTGTTGAAATCAAGCCTGATGAAGAAGTTATGCACGCCCGATCACACGGCCATGTATTAGGCCGTGCACAAATATGGAATAGTACACACCCGAGTGCATGGCCATGCGCTAGGGTGTGCCCAAAATATTAATGTACACGCCTGCATAAATGCTCTTGTGCAGACCTGAGTGCATTGCCATACGCCAAGGTGTACGCTCATGAAAAATCTTCCTCTTTCATTCAGGACTATGGAATTAGAAGATTTCAGATTTTTAAGATTACAGAATGGGAATATTTCAAAATTGGAAGTTTTAGGGGCAAAAGATGGCTACAAATGGAAGAGATGTTAAGCCAAATTCATTCATTCATTTAATCATCAATTTATTTACCCTTCCATCAATCAAAGATATTTTTTAGCAAAGAAGAAATAGAGATTCAAGCCAACCATATTCAATAGAATTGTTTTCATGCTTAGATTATCTTTGATTATGGCTGTTTTTATTATGTGTAACTAATTCACTCAGGGTTTGGACTCGTGTAGCTAGACTACTACTCGTTTGGATATTTATGTTTTAATAAAACAAGTTAATATTCAGTCAATTTTACAGGTTGCTTTTATATGTTATTGTATTTGATGTTAGGCCTGATTAAATGCATGTTTATGGATAGATTATAGACAATGAAAGTTGCATAATCTATTAGCTCGTAGACCTGTGAAACTTAAGAACCTTGATCACGAAAGTAGACGAATCCTTCAGGGAGTGTTAAATTGCTAAGAAACTTAATGAGTCTTAATTAATTAACTTGGCCATGAAAATAGGCGGTAATTAGTTTTTGCATGCTTGATTGATCTTGAAAGAGACTTTAAGTAATTTAAGTAATTTATCCTTAACTGTATTAACGAGTTGAATTAAGATTAAATCCTGTAATTCAAGTAAGTTTCTAGTGAAGCAAATTCAGGCTCTTTCTTTCAATTATTGAATTTTAAAAGAATATTTTAGATTTAGAATTTATCTTTGTTACTTAATATATTTTTTTGTTTTGATTAATCTATTTTCTTAGCTTGTGGAAATAAAATTAAGACTGGTACTTGGTATCAATCTCCTTGTGGGAATGATACTTGATACTTGAACTTTGCTACTTGTTGCGAACCGTGCCATGGATAACAAAGACATCCAAAAGGCCTAAGCCATGGATAACAAAGACATCCAAAAGGGTGTATGGCAAGATAATCCAGTTTAAGGCTAAATAATTTTTCAAAAGGTGATTTATTTGCCAATGTAGGAGTGGGCAGTCGGTTTATTATATAAAAGGCAGTATCAAATACATGAGTCCAATATTTATTGAGAACGAAAGAATGGTGAAGCAAAGAGAGTGCAATTTCAACAATATGCCTATGTTTGCACTCTGCCAAGCCATTTTGCTCAGGTGTTTTTGGAAAGGACACATGTTGTGAAATACCATGCTCAGTCAAATATCTGGGAAGAACCTGATATTCACCACCCTAATTGGATTGAAAAGATTTAATTAAACATTCAAAATATTATTGTACTAAATGCCAAAACTTGATAAAAATACTTAGAACTTCATATTTAAAACGCATGAAATAAATCCATCAATATTTATTGTAATGGTCATAAAAAAGTGCATACTAATGAAAACCATCAATTGATTGCACTGGGGCAGGACCCCATACATCAGAAGAAATAATCTTTAATGGCTTAGAAATCGAACTAGTAGGCAAAGAAAAGGGCAACTTATGACTCTTACTAATATTGCATGCATGACATGCATTATTATCACTACAAAAAGGAATATTAAAATTACGAAGAACAGTTTTGACAGTAGACATATTGGCATGTCCAAGAACAGAATGCCAATGGGATAATTGTGTAGCTAACAAAGCAATGGGTCAAGGAGAGGTTTGAGGAAGATGTTCCAAAAATATAGAGTATAAGCCATTGTCATTCCGGCCTATATGCAATGTTTCCTGAAGCAGGTAAAATTGTAATACCCTAGTCTCTAAGACTTAGGATAGAGCAAGAAGGGTGTCGAACACTCGGGAATTTAGCTAAACTTTATATTAACCATATAGACACTTAGATGGATAGGAAAGAAAAATCAAAATGATATTAATAATTAAAAAGAACAAAAACTATTCTACCACTAATTATTTTAATTATTATTAAAAGTTTTAAACAAAGAATAATAAGGAGAATTACAATGTTAATTGAACTTATTAAATAAATATCCTTAAACTTAATGACTGGAAATTAGTCTATAGTCTTTAAAAGTAACTCTCGTTAACAATTAAAGGTATTTCCTTCTGATACCTACACTCATTCTCATGAAATGCAGAGATAAAAGGAAATCAATAAACATATTACACTAATACTTTTTCCCTTAAGATAAATTCCTTGTCTCCAAGTGATATTCATTACTTAAGTGAATTCAATTATGTTCTACCGA
>CATIWM010091903.1:0-47455 GCA_949671775.1 Mallotus repandus | reverse complement strand
TCATCTAATGCTTAAGGTCCAAAACCATTTTGATAGCCTAATTAAGTCTAACCAATTCAAACTTATGGTATCACCATTATCCATCTTGTCTTACTAAGATAGCCTAATAAACTTTACTTTGGTGAAACCTCATTTAGTGATCATAGTCTTGACAAGTGTTGAATTTTGGTTAGCATTTTCTTAACTTAATATTATTAAGGGATTTTACTTACTTTATCCAATTATGTATTATTACATTCCATCTTTTATAGCCCTTAAAGCCTCTCAAGACTTGAGTGATAAAGAAAATCTTGAGGACTCAAGTGAAAATGATAAAGAACTAGCCATCCTTACAAGTAAGATCTTAAAAAACTTGAGCAAGTACAAAGAATTAAGGAAAGGTAACTTTAAGAAAGCGAAGGAAGTCACATGTAATGGGTATAAGAGGCTTAGCCAAATTTGAGATGAATTTTCTAAGCCTAAACACAAGAACAAGGGTGCAAATGAGAGGAGAAAAGCTTTTAAAGCTATCTAGAATGACTCCTCCAAATCCGAGGTAGAGGAAGAGTAATAAAAAGTAGCCAACTTTTGCTTCATGGCCATGGAAGACAAAAATAAGGTAATCCTCTCTTCCATTTCTTTTTGTGATGATTTTGAGTTTGAAAATGGTAATATTTATGATGAACTTGATAATGAGAGTTCTATAATAGGCAAATTGGCTCTAAAATGTCAAAACTTGCTTTCAAAGAAAAAGCTTTATAAAAAGGAGCTTTCAAAATTAACTAAAAGTTTTAAGGAGTTGAAGCAACAATTTTAAAAAAATAATTCCTAAAATGGAAAATTGTCATATGATTTAAAAGCTACCTATACTTTGAAATATGATTTTAATAAAGTCAATAAAGTTAATAAATTGCTTTCTAAAGAAATTTTAGAGCTAAAATGCAACATTTTCAAATTTTCAAAAGGCAAATAAAAACTTGAAAATCTCTTAGATTATCAAAGGTCTCCAAGTTTGAGATTTGGACTTGATTACTCAAATGAAACCTCTTCATCATCAAGTCCTACCAAATTTTTCAAGGCTTCACTATCTATATCTTTTATTCCTAAGATGAGCATTAAAAGCTTAAGAATTCTAAGACCAAAGGTCCTAAGAATATAGATGCCAAGACAAAGCCTCTAAAGGCTAATCCCTCGAAAGCCTAAGGGTTTAAGGCTAAAGCCAAGAAACCCTAATCTCATCATGCATTCATGTACCACAAAATATCCACACATGAGCACTAGGGTTCAAAGATTTATGCATGAATGTCCTTATGAATTGCATACATATGCTAGACCTTTTATGCTTAAGAGAGCCTACACTCATCACTCTTATGGAAGGCATGCTACTATTGATCGTAAAATAGATTTACTAGAATTAAATGCTTCTATTGTGTAAAGTTAGGACATACTAGTAGTGTATGCTATTATAGAAAACTTCATCTCAACCTACTACCACTAGATTATTTTGATACTAACAAACCTAGATCAACTAAGGTTTATATTCAAAAGTTTGTTTGATCTAATGATATTTTTATTGTAATTGACTATGTAATTATTCCTTTTAGATATGTTGCAATTGATTGATATTTGAATAAAAGCAAGAATTCAAATTTACATAATTAGTTGTTGCATAAAATGTAAATTATTAATAAATTTATAAAATTACTTTATTAAGTTAATCAATAAATTTGCAAACATTAAAATGTTCAAAGAGAACTTAGTACATTTGCATGATCAATAATATTTTATAAAAATTGCATATTTTTAACAAAAACAACCATTATTCTCATTATTTTTATGTATCTTTCACATGTCTTTCATTTTAAGCACTTTTTGGACTAAATACCTTGTCATATTATTCTTTGCTTATGTTTTTGTTATAAGTGATTCCTTGTGCTTATTACGAATTTTGTTCTTATTTTTGTTATGAGTTATATTCTTGTCTATATTATAGATTATATTTACCTATATTTGTTTATGCTTCTCCCTTGACTCATTCCTTTTTTTTATTTTAACAAAAAGGGGAGAAGATTTAGTATTTAAAATGATATGATGAGTATGGATGTTATCTTGATAATAATAAAGATTGATAATACTTGAGTAACTTATGAGCAAATATGTTTCTTAAATGTCTTTATGATTATATGACTTAAATTGATACTCACCTAAGCATATAATAAGGGAAAGAATCTTAAAATCCCTTAATATTTTGAGAGGGAGTATGATTAAAAAATACACAGACTTGCACATGTGATTTTTGGTTATTATTCAAAATTGTTTGTAAAAGTTAAAAAGAGAGAGATTGTTAACTATTTGCATGACCAACCGTTAATTAACTTAGGTTTTGACTTTGACAATCAATTTTGAACTTCTAATTTGTGCTTTTAAGTGGGAATTTAAGTTAGGATCAAAAACACATTCAATGACCAATGCAATAAGTGAAAATATAATCAAAATAAAGGGATCCAGATCCCTCACAATCTGGTCACAATTGCGAGGACACTTTACGAGCATAAGGAGTCGACTACAACGAGTCATTTGAAAGAGGTAGACTACTCATGACCATGAGCGAGCTAGTCATGAGTGAATAAAAAGCAATTAAGTGAAGTTTTTAAGATTGTACTCCTCATGGTTCTTCCTCACGACCAAGAGCATCCTCTTAAGCGGCTCAGAGACCTTTGTAATGGCTAGACTGAGCTCTAATGGCTACTTTTTCAAATTTCATGGCCATGAGCATTCTCCTAATTACCACCAGCACACTCTCAACTGTTAAAAAAAAAAGCTGAAAATTACATTAAATAAAGAAGGAAACAAGTGGAGCTCAATATTGGTATTCTTAACAGTTAGTTTTCACATCTATATTGTATATATATCTTGAATATAACATTTTAAAGGTTAAATGAGTGGTTAGAGGTATTGATTGTGTTTTTAAAAGCTTTGTAATTTTCATTTTTCAAATTCTCTTTGTGTATATCAAACCTTATAAGCAAACTCTTATTGACTTTGTATATACACCTCTTATGAGAGTTGGGGTGTGTATAGTTAATAAGATCTCTTCATCTATATTTTCTTTTAGTAAAGACAAGGGCAACAAAAATTAAGATCAAATAAAGTTGAAGTGTGAATCTTGAAAGATATTTGATACGATTTCAGAGCAAGCCTTTAATTAAAATTCTTAGTTGTTGTAAAGGTTTGTGTTCAGCTTAGAAAAACACTTGTTGTAAATGTTTATAAAGTTTCGTGTTAGGCCTAGAAAAACATTTATTGTAAAGGTTTGTATTAAGTTTAGAAAAATATTTTTTGTAAAAGTTTGTGTTGAGCCTCAAGAATATTCAATAGATTGAATTTCAAAATTCTAACTTAAGTATAAATTAGGTAGAAAAATAGGATTATTAAGAATCTGATACATCTATAAATTGTTTTTGTCTTATATTCTATTCTTTTCTCCTTAAACCTTTTTAATTTCCTTTTAATTCTCAATCTTCCCTTTAAAAATTCAAAATTCCTATTGAGCTCCCATCTTTAGGGCTTTTTAATAAATATTAAAAAAAATCAACAAATATATTCAAATAAAATCTCAATCCACAAATATAGAATAAACACATATAGGTTAAAACTACAACTAAAAATATAGTCACATCTCAAAAAGATATGCACAGGGATTCTCCTCGAACTTTGAAATTTTTGAATTTGAATAAATATATAATCATATATATATATATATATATATATTAAAACCAAAGTATAGAGAAGGTTTTTACCATAATGACATGTGGCACTCTATATTTTAAGCATATATTAAATATACTTTTTTATTTTAATTAAAATAAATTTTTTGTAATCTTTTCTTCTTCTCTTTTTTTTTTCACTTATTTTGTTTCTAATTAATGTTTTTCACAATCAAAAACTAAAAATATTTTTTTTTTCCACTAAAATTATGTTTTCTCATGTTAATCTTTTTTTAATATTTAGCCTATTTAAAATATAGAAACTCTAATTTTTCTTTTTATTTTTATTCTATTATTATAAAATTAAATTAGATGTTATGAAAAATTATAAATTATAAACTTGTATTTTAATAAATAATTCATCTATCTTTATAAAAATTCACATTCTACCTCTAAATTTGTGTTGTTCATCCTCACAAAATGAAGTATATTCATAATAAGCATTCTCAGTTTATAATCTTAATCTATAAAAAGCATAATAAAAATGATATAGTCTTTTAAAGGTTTAATTTTTTTTATTATATGACTCTTATTGTATAGGTAATGTTTTATTTTTATTTTATGTTAGTTTTTTTCATAATTTTGTTGATATATATAAATTTCAAATTAGATTATATTTTTATTTTTTAGTTTTTATATTTTTATATTTATTTATTTATATTTATTTAACATAATTAATGTACCAAATTGGTTTTGGTAAGTGAAAGGTTCCTCATTTATTTAAGATAATTAATATACCAAAACGGTTTTTGTTAAGTGAAAGCTTTGAAAACCTTAAATTGGATGTATATATATACATTATTTTCTTTAGAGTTTATATTGATTCTTTTTCATCTATTGTTAGTTCTTTTGCGAAAAGTAAAAAAATATATACAGAGAGAAAAAGTGAGGTTTTTAAGAAAGGTGCTAGCACACCAATACTGCTTTTGGTCATCCTATTTGTGTGGATATCAGCAGAGGACGTTGCTAAATTGACAACGTCTTGATCCAACAAGAAACAATAGGAGCTCGAGGTAGGGTGTCACTGGCGTGAACCTCCTCTCATCCTTCCAACCGTCTTGCCTATTTTTGTCTGTGGTAAGAATTTGGAACCCTTTTAGAATTGATTTAATCGAATTTGCATGGATCCTGTAAGGGTTCTTTTGATTAAAATTTTATTTTCATTGCGTGTATGTATCATGAAACCAAACAATATATTCAAATGATTTTATGCTTATTTTTGTATTCTTTGGTGCTTTTTCAGTATTGTGCATTCTAATTTCCTTAGAGTTGCCATTTTTATTCCTTTTTCAATGGAAAGTTTGCATCTTTAGTATAAAAACCGCATCTTTTTCATGTTTTTAGCATAACTTTAAACCTTTTTAGGAATTTTGGTACAAAATTTTTTTTTTTAACATAAAGGTTGTATTTTTAACAAAAAAATTATATTTTTAAAATAAAAATTACATTTTGAGCATATTACTAATAAAAAGTCTCCACCTTCTTTATAAAATTTGCACATTTAGTGTAAAGTTTTTTTTTCAGTATTGTTTTAAAGATAAACTACAAAAAAATTTACCACATTTGGCGCTTTTTGCAATTTAAACATATCTTTTTTTTTAGCAAAGCCGTTCATCATCTTTCTAATTTTTGCAGTTCTAAACACCGAAAAACTTGAACTTAAAATTAAACTGACATATCAATTGAAATTGTCTTTAGTTTTTTTCGTGAAGTTCATATATTATCTAATATACAAAAATAGTACGTTTTATGAGATCCTGAAATTTTAAAATGTACCATTTTAAATGGCTCAATTTCCAAAACAAATGGATAGATAAAACCATTTAAAATTGTGTTTTGAAATCTTAGCACGCATCATTTTGTCCATTAGACTTTCAATGGATCCTATTTAAAAAATTAAAGATAACTTTGACCGTTACGCTTATAAATTTTTGTCTGAGAGTTTATCGGTGCTTCGAATTGCAAAAATAAAAAAGGTGGTGAATGACATTGCTAAAAAAAGATATGTTAAAATTGTAAAAAGCGCCAAAGGTGGTGAATTTTTTTATAGTTTACCATTGTTTTAATATAAAGTTGACATTTTTATCTTATCTCTACACCATTTTTGCATAAAGTGTGCATTCTTATTTATTTTTGCATTGAAATTGCACAACTTGCATAAAGTTTACATTTTTAACTATTTTTCGCATTAAAATTTGTACCATTGCATAAAAGTTCACATTTTTTACACTAAGATTGCATTTTAACACATTTTCATCATAAACGTTTGCAACTTTGATGCATTTTCATCATAAAAGTTTGCATTGTATCATTACTCTCATCATCAAGTTGCCATTTTTAGCATTTCTTAGCCATATCTACATTCTACACATTTCATTTTGCTGTATTTTATTTTTCTTAGATTGTTTATAAGTGTTCTTTGATGTCTTGCTTCCTTTTATTTTTATGGAAAAATTATAAATTTGGTGTTTTAATTTTTGTGATTTTTCTATGAGTGTCTGAATTTTTTTTTTTACAATCAAGTGTCTGAACTTTAGAAAAGCATACAAATATAGTGTCTCTGGCCTATTTAATGTTGATTGGATGATCAATCAGATCAAACATGATCAATTTTTATCCTAGTCATTAACCATGTCAATTGTCACAGGTGTTGCATTATTTAAAGGATAAAATTATTCTTATTCAGTCACCCTCAATGTCTACTGCAGAAGTTAATGTTGAGGTTATTTTTGTCAATTTATAATATTTAATAAGGTTAATTTTGTCCTTTAAATAATGCAATACATGTGGCACATGATATGACTAATAACTGGGATAAAATAGGGTCATATTTGATCTAACTCAACACCCAGTCAGACACTATATTGGTATGTTTTTCTAAAGTTTAGACACTTTATTACAAAAAAAAAAAAGTTGAGACACTCAAATAGAAAAACCACAAAAGTTGAGACACCAAATTTGTAATTATTCCTATTTTTATTTGCACTTGGTCCTTCTACAATGACTTTTGAAGGGAGAGCATGGAAAGAATGGGGGATTGAACGCATATCCTCTGATAATGCCTTGGTCTTGTGACAATATGATAAACCATCCTTCCTAGATGGACTAGACGATGTCCTTTGTAATTTGTACTGATTTTGAGCTTACTCTTAGGTAATTAGCATGCTTAGGTTCATATTCTACTATGAATCATTTCATTTTCCTATTCTGTGCTAGTGATTATTATGTTGTTTCTATACTTTTTTGTGATTTCTTGTTACTTTTATCTTTCGCACATGGTATGGATGTATATATTTGTGCTAAACTTTGTTTTGCGAGGTTTCTATTAAATTTAGGACTAGATTTACTTTTTAGTACTTTTTATTTTTTTTATGATTTACTAGAAAAATCATGTCAATAATTATTTCTTTCTTCTTCAGTACAGTTGTTGTGGATGTAGATGTGTTATAGATATTTTGTCATACTGAAATTAGGGTGATGTAAAATGTGTAACAGGTATTACCTAATGAAAAATAGTCAAATAGAAATAACTTCCTGAACTCATAATCTCTAGTTAAGGATTATTTTCACTCAGTCTCAAAATTGACTCACATTTTTCAAACAATCTCTGAATTTCCAAAAAGATCCTCACTCTACCCTTTTAAAAGGCATCTGATTCTGCATGTCTACTCTGATGCCTGGACATCTCCGACTGACTCACAAGTGATGCTTGGTATAAAATTTTAAGGGATAAGTATTAAGAAAAAAAAGTAACATATAGCTATATTAATAATTTTTAGTATTATTTTTTTTTGACAAATAAGATATAGTTTCTTCCATCACCAATTTCGGCTTAAAACCAACGCAGATGCTGATGTGATACTAATGTATCATTATTTCATGATAGATTTTAAAAAATCTTGGTTGTAGCGATAAAAATTTATCGTTTGATTAAAAAACTTTTGGTTAAAATCCGTTAATTTAACAAAATTTATCATCATGAGATCCCTCAGATATTCTTCAGACCTGGCATCTGTTTTTGTTCTCATGCAATTTCCATCGAGTTTTAAACATGCCATTAATATTTTGATAAAATCAATAATTTGTCCCAGTCTGAATATTTCTTACATAAGATGCCCACTTTCTCCCATGACTTACATGAGACTCTCCACTCATAAGCAACAAAAGCTACCAAGATTAATTCCACAATGGCAGTTCAATCATTTTTCCTCTTTCAAACTATAATCTTTTTAAGCTCTTCTTTCTTGCATCCAACTTTTTCTTGTCTGCCTGAGCTTTTGCCAGTCCACCTTCTCTCTTCTGAGTAGCCACTCCTGCAGTTGCCACTGCCACAGATCCACCATCTCCTGCCACCTCCAGCACTGGCACTACAGCAGCTGACTGATCCTGACTATTTCCGCCTTTTGTGGATGCTGTACAAGGAGCCAGTGGGGACGGCAGTGATATTGCAGGATTAACTGCTGTATTCTTCTGGTCATTGTTGAGAACTGAGGCATTACTTTGGTCAACATTCAGAGCTGTTGTTGACTCCGATATAGCTCCTGACTTGAACTTAGGTTTTGGTTTGGCATGAATTCCAGTGTACAGCCTGTATCAATTAAATTTCAATAATCAGTTGGAACAGGGAAATCTTTTTCCACCGCCAAGTAGAAATGTAATAATTGTATAGCAAAAATGTAAGGGCGTTTAGTGAGAAGATTCAAATCTAGTACGCAACTCAATGAATTACATGGTGCACAAGAGCCCCTACATTACTAACAAAGAAAACTGGCATCATTGCGTACTTTGAAAAGTTTACAAGGTTTCCAGAAACTGTGTAATTTCAACAGCTAAAAGATCAAAAACAGATTCAAAAGATACATGTGAAGTTCCCCCTTTCTCAACTATAAACAGCATAAAACAGATAACAATATGGATATTGTGTACCTGGCGTGTCTAGCATACTCATCATAATTTTCAAGCAGCATCCTGCCAGCCTGTTCATTTAATGCTGATTCTGGAAATGGTTCAATCAATAAACACCTCACTACCTGGTATCACAAAATTCACAGCAAATGAAAATTGGTATTAAAAAAAAAAGATTTTGGGGCTCAAATCACCATTATCAATTTAGAAGCTCAGAAACAGCTTGCATCAAATATTAAAAAAGATGTAAACAAGCTCAACTCAATAACAGTTCCAGTGAAGCTTACAATGAGAACATGTCTTAGTCCAAGACTTGGATTCCAGTCCTTTTTTAGTGTATTCACACAAATTTCACCATTGGTTGCGATGTTAGGGTGAAAAATCTTTGTCAGGAAGTACCCTACAATATATACTTTCAATCACAAGAAGGCAAAACAATGTAGCTTACTGATAGAACTCAAATATGGAATGTTGTAAACAAGTAAAAAAAAAAGTCAATCAAGGCTAAATTTTTCTTTTCCAACAGAATTAAATAGTGCAAAATCCTGAATTCTAATGCACAACCAATCCATACTATAGTAGACCTTTTGGAGGGGAGTGCGGGAAGTCACGTGACAATAACAGCTTCATGCGGAAAAGGCCATTTTCATATGGTGTCCCAGCTGCAAGGCCAAAATCTAACTTCAGTACAAGCCAGAATTTGTTTTGACGATTGTAAATTAGAAAAGACACATGCCTGGGCCTTCAATATCAGCATATATGGTTGAAAAATCATCATCATTAACTCCTACTTTAATACCCTCAGGTGGAGATTCATCAAGATTCTTCAATTCCTTTGCAAGTTGCTTTATCACATTGGGTGGAAGATTTTCATTTGTTGCCTTCAACACAACAAATTAAGAGACCATACATAAGAGACAGGATAATATATTATGAGTGAAAAATGATAGCAGTTGCTCATAGAAAGAAAATGATAATTCAAGTCACATGTATTAACTCAATGAAAATTGCCACTTTGTTTATTCAAGGAAGCGCAAATTGCTTATGTCAAATCTGATGCACAATTCCCATTCACTATGGCATGCTAACTAATAATTTGTGACTAAAATCTTTTAAAAGTTCTTCTCAGAGAATAACTTGCTTCATTTTCTATTACAACAAAGAGCCTCAAGCTTGTATAAATTTTATTAGTACGATTGCTTCACTTAGCAAAGCAGTTCTTAGGTAATATTAGAGATCAGTAGATTTTTCCAACATGAAGCCACATAGTTGATCTTGAGAAACTCAATGAAAAAGGAAGTAAGAGAAAGCAAGAGACCAGTTCTTACAGCTTTGCATGAATGTGCAGAAACTTACCATGGCCACAAACAAATATCCCCTTGAAGAACCTAATGTGCTTTTGTTATCGATAAGAAATCTTTTTCAGGAAATGATGCGCCAAAATCTTTTCTAACCTTGTTATTGGCAGTTTTGATCAGATATCCTGTAAATAACAAGATATATTGTTTCACTTCAGGCATTTATTTACATAAATAAAGCATTTTCATAACAAGCAGGCATGAAAAAGTAAACGAGTTACACTTCATAAGTTACAGAACAACTGTTAAGAGCTCTAAACAAGTAGGAAAAACAGCATCACAGACCAATTGCAAATGCACCATGATGAGGTCAGCAAAGGACTGCAGAACTTCTTTTCTCCTCTTTGTTTCTATCAACTTTTATGGGTGTAATTTTTAAAACCACAGAGGAAAGGAGCTGAAAACTTATATTTCAAGGAGAATGGTTCCATAATTTAAACATGTTGCCTCAGGCTACAATGGACTAACCTTATCATTACAAGGACCATGCTTTAATGCCAAAATATCAATTTTATCTTTCTCAAAGAAGGCAAGGATACAACAATGATGACAATAGCAATGGTAATGACAGTCGCAATGCAAAAGCAATACCAAAGGTTGTGTGGTTGCAATAAATAACAATGAAAGGATGGTATGGTAGATCTAATGCCAAAAATAAATAATTCAGTTATAGAGGAAATCCCCATGATCCCAGTATTACTATTGCCAATGCAGACACAACAATAATGGTGCTTGTGTAGTGAGAACTTCCTGGTCTCTAAGTTCTCATGATGTCATAAGTTCCTAGGAGATAAAAATTATCTCTAATTTCTCTATGCATCAATGTCAATACAAGTCTACTTAGATACATAGAACCTTCAATGAAACAAAACCTATAAAGCTTTGCATGGAAAATAACAAGATTAGAATACTAATGCACTTTTTATACACAAAACCTAGAGACAATCAAACAGAAATGCACTAATTTCATGAACAAAGTCAAAAACAGCGCCCAACAAATTCTATTGTTAAGTTTATGCCCTCCCTTGTAGAGGGAAACTTTTACCTATGTAGTCGAAGATTTTTGTGTCAACTTTCAATTATCTTATCTCACCCAAATTCCAATCACAATCACCAGCATCTAAAATTTTGGACTCTAGAAAAGAATACACCTTTTTGAAAGCTTGTCAAATACTGTTCATCAGTCATGGAGTGTCAATGCAAGTTGCGACATATAAAATAAGCTGCAAGGACTTTATGCAGGTGCTGGATGTGGATATGCTAATGGGTGCAGCTCAACCACTTCCCAAAACTTTTTGAGTTTTGAAAGTTTGTTAAATTCTGTTAATTAGTCATGAAGTGTAAATGGAAGTTGCGACACATAAAAATAAGCTCCAGTCATTGGATGTGGACATGCCAATGGGATGCAGCTCAACCACATCCCAAAACTTTCATTTTATAGCTAATTTTGAGTGCCCAAGTACAAATAACCAGATACTTGCATGCTCATCCAAGTATTTTATTTCAGGTCAACATGAAGATTCATAGCGATTATGACTGTAGCTTGCAATTATGACTAATAGTGCTCTTTTTTTTTACAACTGAATACATGCTGTATAGATCATTTAAATACATGACATTTTCTCAAAAACCATCTAATTGCCCCAAATCTTGAATCAAGATTTCAACATTTAACAAGTATGACAATGAAACACATTGAAAAGGAATAATAATTTTGAGAAACAAAATAAATCAGTTAATAGATGGGTGCAAATCAGTAGAAAGCCAAAACAATTGAAAAGGAATATCTGTAACAGAGCAAGCATCTCCCCCTTATTTATTATTCAAAATAAATAAATTACAGTAATCAGGGAGCAAATGGTTCGATGACCCAGACAGTGTAGAGCATCAGCTCATAAAACTTCCAATTTGCAGTAGCCAAATTTACCCAATGCATCACGAGGGATGCTCTCAAAGTATTCGCAGTCTCAACTTTTAATCACAGAAATCTATATTCTTTTTATCAAAGAATTCAAAATATAATAAAGTAAAAGCTGAAGCATTCCAAAGCAACATTATAAATCTCCAATCGAATTACGCAAAGGAAATATTCCAAACATAGACACAACCCCATACGCAACTCATAAAATCAAAAAAAAATCTTTTGAAACCCCAAAATACAAATCTTAATGCAGACATTGTTAACCAAATTAGGGCATTTACCCATTTCAACAAATCAAACAAAATGTAAAATTCTCACTACTTTTAGATATCTAAAGAGTCTCGCGTTCCAATAAAAGGAAAGAAAATACATACAAGCAACAATGAAGAGTAAAGTAAAGAATCAGGAATCAGGCAAGAAAAAAAAAAATTGAATTTTCAGAGGCAGATTGATCCATTGAGTAAAAGAACAAAACTCAGATGTGAAATCACCTTATCAAATTGTATTATGGTTATTCTTTTGGTATTGCGAATGCAATAGAGAGACAGAGAGAGTGAAGAAAGCGATCTGTTCTTGGGATGATTGACTGGGTTGATGTTGAGAACAGATAGAAGAGAGAGATGATCCCACTCGCACAGTTGGCTTTATACAGAGACGAAAGAATTTTATTTTATTTTATTTTATTTTTAAAATGGTACACCAGCTGCTTAAAATTTAAAAACAAATAATATAAAATATTAAATGTACCTGCTGTTTGAATAATTTGAGTTGTAATGACGTGTCACTTGTCTAGATCCTCATGATTTATAGTCGTTGGATGGTCGATGTTTCTACGCGTTCCGTTTACGTGTGTCCTTCCCTTGTGCTTAATTTTGGTAGTATCTTCTTCAGGTGGCCTGCACGCTGTGTGATTGAGTGTGGGTTTTTAATTATATGCAATTGTGGCTTGCCCCCCTATTTTTTTCTTAAACATAAGGCAAAATCTACATTCACGCCCCTAAACTTTTCACATTTTAGCTTTAGACCCCTAAAATTTAATTTTATATATTTACACCCTCATACGTAAAGGGCTAAAAATTTTAAACCCTTCCCTTAATTTTTAACATAAGTAATTTACTTTGAGTCCCTAAATTTTTATATTTTTAACATTCACGTTATTTTTACTTTTTTTAATACTTATTCACTTTTAAAATTTTTTCATCCAAAAAATAAATTTACTTATTTTAATTTTCAATGTTTAAATTAAAAATTTAAATATGAGTTCTTATCTAAAATAATTTTAATATTTTAAGAAAAATATAAATTTATATATACATATTTAAATAACTTTAAAGTTTTAAAATAAATAATCAAGTCAATATTAATATATAGAAAAATTATAATAATGTCACCATTTTTCACAATATTTTAAATTATTCAAGTTATTTTCAGTAAAATTTATATTTTTTATAATAAATTTCATCATAAAAAGAACATTATAAATAAAAGACATTATGAGAAAATATTTTTTATAATTAATTGAAATTAGAATTTTATGCTTTTAATACTTTTTGGATTTATTGTTTGTACAAAATTTTAAAGAATATAAAAATATTTTTATTATAACTATTTTATAATATAAAATTTTATTTTATATAGAAAATTATATTCAAATTTTAATTTAAAATATTAGAAATTAAAATAAATAAATTTATTTTTTATAAATAAAAATTTTTAAAAGTGATAAGTATTAAAAAAGTAAAAAATATGGATGTTAGAAATATAAAACCTTAAGGACCAAAAGCAAATAATTTATGTTAAAAATTTGATAGAAGGGTTTATAATTTTTAACCGGTGAAGTATGAGGGTGTAGATATATAAAATGAAATTTAAAAGATCTAAAGCTAAAAATATAAAAAGTTCAGGGGTCTGAAGGTGGGTTTTGCCTAAACATTATGATGAGCATATCCTCTCTAAAAGAATTTATTGGCTCATTTAAATAAAAAATTTTAAAAATGAAGTTTTTAAACCCCTTAAAACTGTCTGTTGCCATTTTGTATTAAAGTGTAATTTTGTAATTTTGTAATCTAATATAAACATATCAAGAAAAATCCCAACAGTTCATTTTCCTTACAATTTTACCCTCGCTCTGCTTCAATCACATATACACCACCATCACTAACTCCATTAACACCACCACTGCAAAAACCTAGCAATTCTATTAACACTATTCTCTCTTTCTTCATTAACTGTCACTCTTTTTCTTTCATACTAACATATTATCCAATTTTACTTACCCATCTTTTACTTCAATCTCTTTGTCTTAAAAATCCAATACCCATCTCGTAATAGTTCAATATAGTTTTCTTAAAAAATGCAACCTTTTATTTAAGAAAAATATTTCTTCATACACCCATCTGTCAATTTCATATCCTTTTTCCAAAATTTATTAGTTTTTTTCTCATTTAGTAATTTTTCACATTTGTATCAGTTAATTTGATCTTCTTCAATGGTTGACTATGACCGCCTTGACAATGGTTTATTTATTAATTTCACTACAACGCTCTCTCCTCCTTCCTCTCACCAGCTTCAATTGCTTGGAAATAAAAATCATTTCTCCACAATAGTCTAACTGAGTATAGAAATAGAAGATAAATGCTCCATCAGTGACAATTATTTGACAAAACAAAGCATTAAAGCAAATAAAAGTAAAAATTGTATAAAAGAGAAATCCAAGAGAATTAAGAAATCTCCAGCATGGTTTCCATAAATTATCCAAGTAAAGAGGCTTTGCTTTTGATTCTTGATTGTGTGAAAGATAAACAAAGTTAGGTAAATGATTATTAAACCACATATTGGAACTTGCCATCATATCCAGTTACCCACTGCCCCCTTCTTCTTTTTCTTCTACAAATTCAGACATAGATAATAAACAATATAAGGATCTCATGGGATTTCAAGGAAGAAATTGAAGATTTGTTCCATTTTTCCTTCTTCAAAGTAAGGAACCCATGAACAACAGTAGGATGATTGGTTTCCAAAAATGGATTTTTAGTTAATTCCTAATAGGCTAGTTGTTTTGAGGTCCATAGAATTTAGTAGAAAAATTAATATTTGTTATTGTAGCTATTGTTTTTAAGAGAAAGGTGTACTTTTATTTTGCACAACTGGTGTATATATTGGGTACTTCTTTTTGGCTCTTGCTATAGTGCAAATATTTGTATCTATGCAAATAAAATTAGAACTGTTGGATTTATTTTTATTTGATTATAACCATTGATTATTTTGGTGTACCAATACATATAAAATATATCAATGGTTATAATTAAATTAATAATAATTTAACGGTTCTAATTGTATTTGTATAGATACACATGTTTGTATTGTAGAGTGACTCTTTTTTTTTAACAACTATTTTTAGGAATGTTGTATATGGGAACTTTGAATTTTGATGTTCATTTAAATTTAAAAATGACATTATTTTTTATAAAAGACAGTTGTACCAAGCGAAGAGAAGATAAGTAGTTATTATGGTGGTAATGTTGTTGATGACGGTGGTTAATGGAGTTGCTTCAGATTATATGGAAATGGAATAAGTTGATTTGTAGTTGATGATGGTGGTTGGTGTGTGGGCGAGGGAGAGAGAGGATAAGGATGAAAGTGTTTCAAATTAGAATTTAATATAAATAGAAAATGGACAGTTTGACAACCATGAAGTAAGGGGCTTAAAAACTTTATTTTTCAATTTTTTGTGTTTAATTGAGCTAAGAATTTTTTTTCAGGGCCAGTCTATTTGTCGTTGTAAACAGTAAAGGCAAAAAATGTACCTTTACCTTTGTTTGTAATACTATCTAAAATATTTTTATATTTTTATTGGCTCTTACCATGGTATAAATGTTTGTATATATATAAATTAAATTAAAATTATTAAATTAATTTTTATTTAATTATAATCTCATTGATTATTTTTATGTATCAATATTTGTAAAATCTATCAGTAACTATAATGAAATTAATAGTAATTTAATAGTTTTAATTTCATTTATATATACATAAATATTTGTACTATAAAAGGACATTTATTTTATTTTGTTATCTACTAAAACTTTTTGCTATAATAATATTTGATTAATTAATATTTTTTAATAATATTTTTACTGAATTTCAATTTAAAACCAACATAATAAATTAATAATTTGACAAATTTCTGAAATAATACATTATATAAAATTTTTAAATTTTATCTATTATATAAATTATTAATTTTTTAATATGGTTACTATTTTCTTAAAATCTGCATCAAGTGTTATTTATTTTTTTTATTAAAATTGATGTATTATATTATGATTTTATTTAGTCAAATAAAACTTTTATTTGATTTATATTAAATAATGTGCAATACATTTGAAAACAATAAAAGTAGATTTGTAAGTTTTATTTAGTAAAGAATACATAAATTTTGTAAAAATATATATTGTATATATAATAAGTAGCTGTCGTCCATAAACTAATAACTTATTAATTTACTGATTAATTAATATCTCATATAATTAATAAATTTTTTATTTTAAAATTATTAATTTATAAAATTTTACTGTATTAAGTTTTTAATTTTAGACAATAAAATCAATACAATTAATAAATTAATATTTTATCATAATGTCTAAAATAATTTTAAAAGATTTTTTATTAATTTTCAATATTTTATTAGATGAGTTGATAACATTTTTTAGTTCTTAAAAAAAATGATTTGATTTTTTAAAAAAACAAGATCAATGTAAAGAATAATTATTTCTTATTTGAATGTTTTGTTGATTTAGTAGGAAGGTATTTTAATCATTTTAATAGTAATAGTTAAAACTTGTTTTCCACAAAGTTGTATTTTAATAGATAAATATAAAATATAATAATATTTAGTTGACCTATAAACAGTAAGAATTAAATGAAATAGTTGCTATGATCATATTCTAGGAATGTTTATCTATGTTTGCTTTGAATGTTTTAAAATTATAATAATTTTTTATGTTTTATTTCTTTTTTTAGTAATATTTTTATGTTTTATTCCAATTAAGTAAAATTTGTTTTATTTATTAAAATATTTTTATTTTCAAATAATAAAATATTAATAATATAGTAAATAAAAATAAATTTATTAGAATAAAAAGTATTATAATTTCTCATAAAATAATAATTCGAAATAGGATAGAAAGTCTAATAATTCAAAATAGTTAATTAGAATAAAAAGTCTAATAATTCAAAATCTTAAAAATTTTAAAAAGATTATAAAAGAATGTGTAACATCATGTTTTAATATAGGATTAATTATTAATACATCTCTAAGGTTTGGTCTATTATACTACTAGATTTATGTGTTTTCATTAATTAGTTTAAACATCTTTGAGGTCTTACTTAATGAAATTATTGCATCTATATCGTTTAATTATTGTTAAATGGACCAATTTGAAAAATAAAAAGTTCTATTTAATCCCTTAAAACTTGTGAAAATGAGGCATGGAGCTACTATTATGATCGCAAAAACTTATGCGATTACAACAGCCTTTTGAGTAAGCAAAATTAGCCTTAAATGAAGGCTAGGACAATTACATTTGGTGCTGACACATGGGGGCATGCTTTAACTACCCCTAGGATGTGTTTTGAGACCATTTTTACTATATAATAACTTAGAAAAGAGTATTTTTGAGTGTAATAACTATTAGAGTTGCATTTTTACTCCAAAGATAGTTGTTAATGGTTAATTAGTACAATTAGTGGGAAATTTTAGGCTAATGGCTGTAATTGCAAGTTGTAATCACATGTTAGTGAGTCTATATTAGTAGTCTGTGTTTGGTTTTGTACTTTATATAAACAAGATCATTTCTTCTTTATAATAGCTTGAAGCTTAAAGCTGGATGAGTAATAAAAGATAGAGTGTGTTTTTTTCTTCGATTACTAGTTAACCATGTGTGCTTATCAAATTTTATGTTTGTGGCGAACATCATTTTGACTTATCGATCTATATTTTAGGCTATAGATTGTGGTGTTTTATTCATTACCTTTGTTGCTTACTTGTTATTGATTTAAAGGGTTAATGGTTTATATAGCTTTGAGTGTTTGATCTAATAAAACATGAAATGAGGGTTTTTAAAGTCTGAATTTGAATCTAATTTGAACTTTTCTTGAGAGCGTGAGATGAGGTTCATGTGAATATGTGTTGATTTGCATCTCATATGTATAATAGTTCTTTAGTTATCGAGGCTTGTGGTTGTTGAATATATAATTTCGTATCAAATGGTATCAGAGTTTGGCTCAAATCAAGTTTTGTTCAATCCAATTCTACATATAATTGTTTATTTTCGTGTATCGCTTTTGTTTTCATTTATTGTTATTTGGTGTTTTTCATCTTCATCTTCAAAGTTTTTATTTTGAGATTTTGTTTATTTGAAAAAAAATCTCCATTGTGATTTTGTTATTGTGGTTTTTTAGTCTTTCTCAAAAAATAGAGAGAGAATAAAAAAGATCCTTCTTGATTATTCTTCTTCGAGTTTAGTTTATTTTTTATGTTTTTTATTGTGTTTTAAAACTAAAATTTGAGGAAGAATCTTCTTGAAGAAATGGGGTATGTATAATACAATTCCAAGCACTATGCCCATAAGTTACATGATGCATTTAGAGTTCAAGAAAATCCAATATCAAGATTACAAATCAAAAAGCTTCAAAGAACATTATTGGGCAAGAATTAAGACATTTAGAAGGCCAAAGAACATGGAAACTCAATACAATTGGAGACCAAAGGAGGCTTAAATGATAATGAAAAACTCATCGAAACTCATGAAAATGAGGCATGGAGCTACTGTTGTGATTACAATAACTCCTACGATTGTAACAGCCTTCTAAGCAAGCCCAATCAGCATTAAATGAAGGCTAGGATGGTTATATTTGGTGTTGATTCATGGAGGCATGCTTTAACTACCCATAAGATGTGTTTTAAAACAATTTTTATTGTATAATAAATTAGAAAAGAGCATCTTTGAGTGTAATAAATATTGAAGTTACATTTTTATTAATCTAAATATAGTTGTTAGTGGTTAATTAGTATAATTAGTGGAAAAATTCAGATAAATGGTTGTAATTAAAGGCTATAATTACATGTTAGTGAGTTTAGATTAGTAGTATGTGCTTAATCTTGCACTTTATGTAAGTAAGACCATTTCTTCTTTGTAATAGCTTGAAGCTTAGAGATGGATGAATAACACAAGATAGTATGTGCGTGCGTATTTTTTTTCTTACTAGTTAACCATGTGCTCTTACTAAATTTTATGTTTATGGCGAGCATAATCTTGACTTATCAATCTATATTTCAAGCTATAGATCATGACATTTTCTTTGTTACCTTTGTCACGTTGAAGTCTTAAATCTTTCCCTTTAGCAACACTATATTTGACAATTGCTTCTCTAACTTCTTTGGCATTACTAAATGTCATGCCAAGTATAAAATGTGGATTATCATCATCCACATCATATCTTACTTTTTTCCTACTTTGTTTGATTGCTTTAATGGATGGATCTACAGTTTGTAGTCCTTCATCTTCACTAACTTCATCTTTCTCTCCTTCATAATCACTATCTTCACTCTTTTCACTTTCTTCATCAACTTCAGTTGTATCATTCTCATCTGCATTAACCTGACCAGACTCAGGTATGTCTTCATTACAACCAGCTGCTTCAACCTCTTCATTCACCTCAGCTCCAGAAAAATTTTCAGGCGGCTTTCAATGGTCAAAGTTTCATATAGTTTTGAGTGTTTGAACTAACAAAACGTAAGATGAGGGTTTTTAAAGTCTTAATTTGAATCTGATTTGGACTTTTCTTAAAAGCATGGGATGAGGTTCATGTGAATAAGTGTTGATTTACATCTCATAAACTTCATAGCTCTTTAACTAACCGGCCTTATGGTTATTGAATTTATCATTTCATATCATAAAGGGCATTACACTATTCCAAATACTTTGAAGAACTATGGAAATTGTTTCTTTCATCTCCAATGTACTACCCCTAGTTAAATTCAAGTATCACTTAAGAATAGTTTGACTCTTAATAGCATCCATACATGCTTTGAGACTAGACATAAACTATATACAATGCATTAAATGATAGTTAGCAAAAACATGTAAATCAGTACCTGGATTCACTTTCTAATCTCTCTCATCATATTTAATGGAGGATTTTTCAAAGGAAAATTGCTTTTTTCTACATATTTACTTTTTAGTCTTTCTCATTACTCAATAGGCAATAATCATAGAGAAATATGGGTTAATGGAGATCCTATGTGTCATGAGTGTTGACATAGAAGGTGTCAAATCCCTTGTAAGTGCAAATATTGTCATGTAAGCATCTTCTGTTAGACTTGATGAGATATGATTAATGGTTAACATTTTAATTACTCATTGAAATCAATTGTTAAGAATTAAGCATTCAAGATTTAATTGTAAACACACAATAATGTTTAGGACTAGAATTGTTGTGAACCTAATTTTAATTAAAAAAACATGAATAAATTTGACATTGTATTATAAGTTTAGGGACTAAATAGAACTTTTAATTTTTTAAATTAGTCCTTTTAACGATAAATTAAATGATAAAGATGTAATAATTTAACGGAGTAAAACCTTAGAGATGTTTAAGTTAATTATTGAAAATACAGGAATCTAACAATATAATAGGCCAAAATCTTATAGATGTAATAGTTTTTAACCCTTTAATATAATTTTATTAGGGGATAATCAAAAAAAATAATTTAGTTTACTTCTATTTGACCTCTCTATTTTACTATGTTATAACACTAGATTTCTAACATTAAAAGTTATATTTTTATAATTTTTTTGAAATATTTATTTTTCTCTTCTGTCAATACTTCCATTAAAATCATCATCAATTGATATTAAATAAAAAGTACACTCTTCAATGGAATATATATTATTTAGAGATAATTTATATTTACCTCTCTACTTTACCATATTATATTATTTACCCCTAAAACTTAAAAAGCATAATTTTTAATTTTTCTGCACTGTTATAATTTTTACTCTTTTGATCAAATTTTTTTTTATTAAAGTTATTGTAAAATAATTACAAATAACCAAAATAAAACTTAACTCAAAAGGTGATTCAATCATTAAATAAAAATAACTAAAGAAATTTAATTAATGTACTCAATAATTTAAGCTATCAATTCAAATAAAAAAATTGAATCTGAAAAGAAAATTTACACTTGATTAAAATTTTTATGCAATATAAATATTTCAAGTTAATACTTAAGTAAATATAAAAATAACTAATTAGTAAATAATTGAAAGTTTGAATAAATTAAAATTAAAGAGTATAATTATAATTTCGTCATTAGTTAATGATAAATATAGATAAAAATTAGTATAATAATGAAATATATAATTTTTTAATGCTAGGAGCTAATATTATAATAGAGTCAAAAAAGGTGGGGGGGACAAATAATAATTACTTTCTATAGTAAGGAAATTTGGACAATTTTAACATAAATTTTGACAGAAGGTGTAAATAATATAATATTATAAATTGAAAAGATAAAAAAAATATAATTTTATATGTTAGGGACAAATTGATGTAATATGGTAAACTAAAAGGGCAAAATAGTTGTTAATCCGAAAAAAAAACTTTGTTGGATCTTTTTGCATTCATGTATAAATATTTTAAGAAAATAGTTAATTTATCTTTATTGGTCATCAAAACAAATAAAAAATAAAATCATCGCCATCAATAATTTGATTTAATTTAAATTTAGTTAATTTATGATGTATTAATTTTTATAAAATTTAATAATTTAATATATTATTTATTATTAGCGAAATTTTCTAATTGCGTAATAATTTCATTAATAATATAGATGTAAGTAAGAAAATTGTTCATATAAGAATTATTTATAATCATCAGATCTAATTCTCATATTACTTTCTAATTATCCAATGAATTGAATCTTAACCTTAAAATTAAACTCAAACTAATTATTGAATTTAATTAAATTTCAACTCAAATTAAGAATGTAAATTAATGTATAATAGCTATGCTTAGGTAAAATTTCCCTTAACTTTATTTGATTAAATCATCAACTCTCAATTATGAATTAGGTAGATTCACGGACCGATGAAATTGTCTAAGGTAGTAAATTATACTTTCTCCAGTTATGATTACCTATTATTAGAATTATTAACGAATATCTTTAATTTGTTAATTAAATTTTAATAACACTTTGAGCTTTATGAAATTTACTAATAAAATTAAATTCTATTATGAAATAAATCATGAGGATATAACTCTATGATCCCATTCAATTTCCAATTTTAAATACTCAATTCATTCATATACAACCTTTCTCAAATCATGCATGTCACGTTCATACCCTTGCAAGCATTGCATCTGTCATATATGGAAGTATATAGTTTTATCATGTATAATACTAGATGGAGTAGCATGAATTTGTGAGATTTACCATCACTCAATTTGATTAAAATTAAGTCGAAAATAATGATATGTAATCTATTTGAAGGAAAATTGAAATATTGAAAGGTGGTAAAGGATTTGGACTTAATTGCAATAATTTAGAAGATATCGATTAGAAATGTAAAAGTTAAATTGTAATCAAATTCAAATGCTTGGATTTGGCCATTACATCTTCTAACTCATTGTTCTGTCATGGCCGTGAAGGAGTAACGACCATGAATCCTTCTAGGTAACTACCATTACCTCTCTTCATATAAAAATACATAGAATTAGCCACCTTCTAATGGCTGTGTAGCATAAGGTAACGCCCATGATGACTTCCATTGGCCTTTTCCTTACTTGATTAGGCTTTTGATTGATCTCCAAATGTTTCCAAATTAAATTCTAACTCCCCAAACCTAATGAAGCGTGGAAAAGTACATCAATTGCATATAAAACCTTTATGAAACATATCCTAATAGGAAATTAAAACTTAAATAAATTCTAATCCTAAATGAATTATGCAAAACTTACCGAATTACCAAATTAAACTCCAGTTTCTGCATGCAATGCAAATTAACTAAGTTGAACCCTAAATTAACACATCTTAATCATATTTACCAAATAATCATACCTTAATAAGTAAAGCTAATTAAATATCAACTCTAAATAAGCAAAAATATGGTGTTATCAACTAAAAAAAATAAAAATATAATAAAAAACTATGATATTAATTTTAACAAATACTTTTCTATTACAAACTAGTGACAGAAATTTAATCCATTACAAAATATTACCATAGTTTCTATTAGGGATAACGACTTTTTTAGTCCTAAAAATATAGTGGTTTTAAAAAATTAGTTCTAAAAGAAATTTCCTTCACAAGCAAGTCCTTAAAATTTTTAAAATTATCACCATTAGTCCTCGTCTGTTACATTGGACGAAAATTGCTTACATGGACACATCGACTCCACTTAACTTCATGATTCACCTGCCACATCAACACACCCACTGCCACATCAAAGCCACATCATCATCATCTTCATCTTCTTCTTCAACTCAATTTTGTCCACTCTCACTGTCCTCACCTCACATGTGTGCCTTTCATTGAGCTTGACTCTTTTTTTTTTCCGATATCATTCCTCTCTTCCTGAGAAGTCTGATCCTGACCTTAATTTTATTTCTGTCAATAATGCAAACACAAATGTTAGTCCCCAATTCACTTTCTTTATTAAAGTCCTTGCATTCAACCACCTAGACTAGCTTGCTCATTGTCTTAAATCCCTTGCAAATGCTAATTATGGTGGAGATGTTGTCCATCTCCATATCTACATTGACCATTTTCTTATGCCATTGATTCATTTGATGTTTTGGACCAAAAACTGGAGGAATCACATGAGATTTTGGAGTTTGTAGATGGGTTTCATTGGAATTATGGAAACAAGGTGGTACATTATCAGATTGGAAACGTGGATCTGCAGGCACAATGGCTGGAAGTGTTGTGGCCAAGTTCCAGTAATGAGTTCGCGTTTGTTTTGGAAGATGATTTGTCCCAGGTACCATTTGCTATTTATTTCTACTTTTGTTATTTATTTCTGCTTTTGTAATAGAGTAAATAATTTGGTTTCATGTTTTTTGGAATCAGTATGAGTTCTGCAATTAAGGATTGCCTGCTGCATCGGTTATATTTGCCAGATTAATCTTGTCGTCATTAATGTCTATTTGAATAGTTGCCTAATCTTGGTAGAAGAAATGATGTTGTGCAAACATTGTATGATGTGATGGAGAAGTAAAGCTTGTTCTGGGTGTTAGATTATTTAATACTTTAAAATCTTTTATTCCTTGCTTGTGAACAATGCAAACCATGTCGTATTTTATTTTTTGTGTTTTTTGGGATGTCTTTCTGAGTGTGAGTAAAAGCGGCAAACCATTCTACTTGTGAGCAGATTTGGAACATTAGATGTAATGATAAGGAACCTGCTATACCATTTTGAGAGGCTGAATATTCAGAATTATATTTTTTTGGGTCCTAGATCTAATTTTCTGTATAATTTTGCTAGGAGGGGGAATCCAGTTATTGATGCTGACTAGCTTCTAGAAAATATGAGATCTCATAAATTAATTGGACTTCAAGATTCCAGCTCAAAAATTGTAGATGTATTGATGAAAGTCTATGTGATTAGGAAGTGTTTGGAATATAAGTTTGATTCCTGGGTAGTCAATGCAAACATTCTTAAAGTAAATAATGATTTGTTTCATGAGTTCATTGATATATCTAATGACTTGTATGCTGGTAAGCGCTCTGATATTTTCTTTGACAGGAGCTCTTCTAATCTTTCAAATCCTTGGTTGATGAGACAAGCCTGGGCATCTTGCTTCTGCATCCTCCATTCCAATCCTTCAGCAAATTCCATCATCTTGTCCTTCTACTCCTGATTGAATTTTATTCTAAATCTCTTCCTCAATCGCTGCATAAATCCTTGCCCTTTGATGACTCCGCTGCAGCCCCACCACCACCAAAGGTCATCATTGTTGGTGCAATGACAGCCGTGAATAGAAAACCATGGGGATACTTATGACGTTGATGTACAGAAGTCTGAGCTGGACCGAGTGAACTAGTGATCAATTGGTAATGAGTTGAAGGAAATTTATTATTTCTTTGGCTACTAATTTTGTAGTAAGAATTTGATGCACGTTGTGATTCTCCATCAATCTCTTTTATGTGGAAGTTCCTGTGACATTCACAAGCAGCGCATTTCATCACTTCTGGGGTACTTTCATGGCCACTAAAAGAGTTTTATAAGAGGGTATAAGAGGAGGAATATAGAAGGTGAAGGTGGAGAAGAAGTAAGCAAAATAAGAGAGCCATGGCTTTAATGTGGACGAAATTGAGTTGAAGAAGAAGATGATGATAATGATGATGATGACATGGCTTTAATGTGCTAGTGGGTGTGTTGATGTGGCAGGTGAATCATGAAGTTAAGTGGGGTCAATGTATCCATGTAGGCAATTTTCTGCCAAGTTAACAGACGAGGACTAACAGTGATAATTTTAAAAATTGTAAGGGCTTGATTGTGAAGAAAATTTCTTTTAGGACTAATTTGTTAAAACCACTATATTTTTAGGACTAAAAAAATCATTATCCCTTTCTATTATATTTTTAGCATTTGCAACATATTAAATTTTTGTTACAAAATTAGTAACTAATTCTCTAGTCTGTTACTAATTTGTAACGAATATTCAATCCATTATAAATATTAAAATATAGAATATAATAAAAAAAACTATGATAATATGTTGCAAGGGAATAAATTTTCATTGCTAATTAGTAACAGATGACTATTCAATTACAAATTAGTAATGGAAATTTAAATTTGTTACAAAATATTATAATTTTTAAATATATTTTTATCATTTTAGCATTTGTAATGGGTTTTTTTAATATGTTATAAAAATCATTACATATTACTAAGGTTAACTAAAAAGACTATAATATTGAGTCCAGTCTCACCCTCTTTCTATCGTCACTACATTATTCTTTAACTAGATAATACCAACACTAAGCAAAAATTACTTCCAATTCTTTTAGGGTTCACTATTTAACTTTCTATTAAGCAAAAGCCACTCTTAAAACCATCATCACCAAAACCATAACACTCATTATCGCGGACAACAACCATTGCACACCTTTTTACTATTGCTAGCAACCTCACAAGAACTCCATAAGAACTTATTCTCACACATAGCTCTTCTCGTTCCAATATTTTCACGTCTTGGCTTTAATGAGCTTTCGATGGTAGCTACACCTTTACCACCTCATGGTTAGGTACTTTTACACTCTTTGCTCTATCTAATTCTTCTATCCACACATGCTTATTATGCTCTATTCCAAGTCTCATATGTGAACACATCATTCCCCACCTTTTCACCACTCAGTAAGCTTGCTTTTGGTACTAAAATCAAAACCCTGAGTTTGGTACAACAATCATTTTAAATTAGATTCTTCACTTCAAAACCTTTTTCTTTGAAGGATAAAACTACATCATTTTCTTTTCTCCTTTGAATTGTGTTACTTCTTTGACACCTTCTATTATAAATATTCGATAGTTGAAAATTACAATAATAATTATAATGAATTTAAAGTTGAGAAGGAAAAAGGAGATAAAGATGGTGATAATAAAGAGTTATATGAAAAACTTAGGAAATAGTTTAAATTTCTTCCATCAATATTACCAGGCAGTAACTAGTAAAGCTTTTTATGAAGATATAAGAATCAAATACTTACCTAAACTAGTTATAATTTAGAAGGCTCTTGATCGGATGTGGCAGCTAGTCGTTCAAAATCATTAGGTCATTTTCTCAGCCTTTTCAGCTTTTATTGCTGTTATGGTAAGTCATTTACATTTTTTTTTTCAAAAAAATGCTTACTATCAATTATTTATACTAACTTGTTCTCGTGTGTGTGATTTTGGCTTTCCAGTTTTGTCGTTGTTTTTTCGAGGGACCTTTTCCTTTATAGGAAACTATTTTTTATTTTTAAGATAGGGTCATGTTTAGTCTTAGGAAGATACGAGACTTTTGTGTTTGTTATTGAGTCACTACTCGATTTCTCTAGAAAGTAAAGAGACAACATCAGGTCACTCAAAAAGTATCATCCCCATCAGAGATTCTAGATCCATTAGATTGCATCTACTTTGGCTATTTCTCATTATAAAATATTTGTCACATGGCTACCGCATCACCATAGTTTCGGAATGACAATTTATATACATATACGTGCATTGTAAATAATGATCAGAAAGTAAAAAAATTAATTACAATTATTACATGGCTTTCCTAATAAAATACAGAAAAAAGTACAAAAAAGCAAATCTAGTCCTAAATCTAGAAAACACATACAAAAAAAGGATTAGCACATGTATGTGCATTCATCCATCCATGAAGACATTCACTCACAATGAATTGACAGAAAATGCTAACGTAATTTTATAATGCAAATATCATCTTAATAGGCAAAATTATTAAAAATGCTGTTTCTAAACATCCTGAAAATGATATGATAATTGTAATAAAAAGAAAGCATGTTGAATGATTACAAAATGATAGAAATTTTGTATTTTTCATCATAGATCCCACAAATGGTACTTCTACCCCCAAAATGCAATTTCTATGTAATTGATGTAGATCTCTAATATAATGCAGAATAAAGTTCGACTCTTGTTAACTCTGTATTGAAAGTTATAATGGATGCGAAGATAAATAACAATTATGAATTACATGCAATTATTATAACTTTAATATATAATTAACAAATGATGTGAATTCCATGCAAAAATGATGCAATTTTAGTGAAAAGATTAATTTTTATGCTGAAACACATGAGAATGCAGTTTAATGCAAAATTGATGAGAAAATGTAACTTTAGCATCAAGGATGCGATTATGGATATGAAAATAATATTTTTATGATGGAATCATGAAAAATGCAATTAAGATGCAAAATGACATTTTATGATACAAAAAATGGCTTTTAGAATAAAAAAAATGAAAACTTTATGTGAAAAATATGAGATGCAAAATTTATAAAAAGTGCAATTTTTAATGCCAAAAGACATAATTTATATCAAAAATGTGATTTTTAACATCATAATGTAAAAATAATGTAGAATGTGTGTTATGATTGTAAAAATGCCATTTTTGAGAAATTCGCATTTTGAGGCTAGAAGATGCAAAATAATACAATTATAAAATGCAAATAACACAGAAATTAGCAAATAGCATGCAGAGAGCTAGATTTCACGACATAGTTTCACACAAATTATCCTAATTTGCTGGCTATAAAAATAAAAATAAAAGAGAAGGTCTAGAAGAGAGAAATAAAATAACAATAAAATAAACGGGCAAAATGTTATTTAGGGTCCTCAGTATTATGAACTAAGCTTGATGTGTTGGGAATGATTTGTTATTCCAAAAGTAGTGCTTTTCAAGCTATCCTTGTCCATATATGAAAATGACATGAGAAATGCAAATCAGTATACCTTTGAAGCATGTTTTGATAAAGATGAGGTTCAGTATGGTTTGAAATTGGGTATAGAAATCCTAAAAAAATAAGAGAAATTTGGTTAGAAAGTCTTAAAATGTAGGTTTTTAGAGTTTTAATATGGCAGAGTAACGGTACTGTATCTAAAAAAAGTCCCCCTGAAAATAAAAAAGAGTTTAGTATTTATAGACAGGAGAATTTTTACATATATATATGAGAAAAGCACATATTCACATGAAAGAATGCGCATGTATGCATAAAGGACAAAGAGGGTGTGCACATGAGCACATGTGTGCGCACTGGCATACACGCGTACATGCTCACATGTGCGTGTGGCCATTTGTAAGGGAGCATGGTCACAAGTGCATTTGCACATGTCACGTCTCTTGTTGACTTGGTTCTCTATCGTTTTTGGTTTTTGGGGTTCTCAGATTTCAGACTTTTGCTTTGACAAATCGACTTCCAGTTCTATCAAATAGAATTAAGATTTTAATTTTTAAATGTTGAAAGAGAGAGAAATTATAAGTTGTAATAAATTTTGTCATCTACGTAATATGAATATACAATAATAGGTACTGAAAAATTATAATGATATAATAGGCACTAAAAAAATTACAACCCCTTGATACCCAAACACTTAAACCATAAAATATTTATTAGTACTTATCTTTTGTAAAGAAATATATAAAAAATATAGCTACCAATTTAATTTAAATAGATAAAGATAATTAAATAATAATATTTAAGTAGATAAAATAATTAAATAATTATATTCAAATAAGTACTAGTTATTTATGAAAACTTTTTAATATGAGCTCATATAAATAATAATTAATAGATATTTCAACAACTATCAATTACTAGTTAAAAAAAATCAAATTCGTTATTTATCACTCTGAAAAAACTTAACATGTTATAAGCTGCACTCAACAGGTTTTCCAAATGCACTTTTAATAATACTATATCCAAATTTTTTTCTTCAGAATAATCTATATAAATTGCTCGTTTTATAATCATAAAATATTGATTGATAACTTGTTCGAGAATACTTCCTTTGAATCTACACGTACATAAAGAGAGCAAGGGTGAGCTTATGGGATTTCTCCCATGAGGACTCTGATACTTAAGTTAGTATATGTGTATGAAAATAGTAATGGATGTAAAGAATGAGTAGAATATTGAGAATATATAAATATAAGAGGGTGTAAGGGTTTATATAGAGATGTACAGCTCATACCTTGTTGGATCTTGCCCTTTTAGGATTAGTCTTCCTTGTTGAGGAAGGAATAAATTTCCTCTTTAAACTTCTTTGTGGGCTTTGGAGAATTAGACTTTTCACTCTGCCCTGAATGTGGATATAGAGAATCAAGAGTCCCACCAAAATGTTACTTGAATATTTATGTTTGAATAATCTAGAACGATGTTGACTATTGAATTTTTTTCTTGAATATCCTTTGATGCCTATGCTTTTGTTAATTGAGGCTTTTAGTTGTGCTTGGCATGCTAGTGAGTTTTGATTTTGAGCACAAGTAGAGTGCTAGAGATAAGCGATGTAGGCACGATTAGAGCGTTAGAGATAGTTTATCTGAGCATGATTAGTGTGCTAGAGATAGTCGATTAGAGCACTATTAGAGTGCTGGAGATAGTCGATTCGAGCACAATTAGAGTGCTGGAGATAGTCGATTCGAGCACAATTAGAGTGCTAGAGAGTTTATTATTAAGCGCTAGGCGCAAAGTCAAACCGAGCATGAATATGTGCAGGTGATTAATGTCTGAGTGCTAGGCTCGGTATTGAATAAAACATGAATGTGTGCTAGTGATTAATATCTGAGCACTAAGCATGGTTGTCGAACTAAGCATGATGGAGTGCTGGTGATTAATATCTTTGTGCTAGGCATGGTTTTAAACCGAGCATGATGGAGTGCTAGTGATTAACATTTTTGTATTAGGCATAATGTCGAACCAAGGGTAATATTTTTGCATTTGGCATGGTGTCGAACCGAGCATAAATGAGTGCTGGCTATTAGATGGACTTGAGGATATAAAGTGCTAGTTAGCAAGTGTATTATCGAGTATTAACTAAGCACGCGTAGAGTGCTGATGAGTACCAAATCTTTGTTGTTTATTGGTATGATGGGTTCCTGCATTTAATGAATATTAAAAGGAACTTTTACTATTGTTATAACTCAACATGATGTTTAATGTATGACAGTTTTGAGTGTTGTTTCAACATGTCTTTCAATGTGTCAGTTATCATGCAAGATTCAAAGTTTAAAGTTATCACATCTGTGAAAATTAGAGGGTCACTTCATCATAGAGATGTTTCAGTTACTAGTTTAGTAACTGTTTGATTGTCACACCCATACTCTACTATAGGTACATTTGCATACATATTACACTGCATTTATATATATTGGTTGAGTTTAAGAATAAGTTAGTATATATATAGTTACATTAGTATATATATAGTTAGACTATTATATCGGGTTAAGCCGTGATTTGTACTCGATCAAAGAGCGAGAATTTTTAAATTTTGATGTAACTCAAAATTAGTAAATTATGAGAATAAAAGGGATTAGGATTTAAAAATAAAATAAAGAGTGAGATTTAAAAAGTTTAGAATGATTTGGACTCAATTGAAACAAATAGACGTGCTAAAATGAAAAATTTGAAAGCTTAAGGATTTATAAAAAGTTGAAGCTTATCATTAAGGGTCAAAGGGGTATTTTATCTTTTAATTATCCTAAAGTGAAGTCTAGAAACCACCTTTACTTATCTTATAAGGAAAAATTCGTCACTTTATAGAAAGAGAGAAAGAGCCTTAGTTGTTAAGAAAAGAGAAAGAAAAGAAAGAAAGAGAAAAGAGAAAGAAGTAGAGAGAATTCTGAATTTCTTAATAAAAGTTTATCTTTTGCAAGCTAAATCAAGAAGTATAAAGTAATTTCAGGCTGAAATTATCATCCTTAAAGGCTTTATTAATCTATTCGGTAAGTAATTTACTTGATTTGGTTGATTTGGTTTAGGGTTCATAACATGTTGTTCTCAGGTTTTAAGCACCTGGTTTGACAGTCTCTATGTTTTGATTATAACTTGAGCTATAGATCTCAAAATTGAGTGTTCTTTGATTCAGTGAAAACTTAAAATAGTTCTATAAAACTCTTTATCTTTAAGTTTGAGCAAAATCAGACAGTAAGTTATACTAATAAAAAGAAACATTTTGATGCTCACTCTGTTCGTGTATAGAGACCCGGTTGTGTTCAGGTGCTTATATCTCACTCTATAGTTGTTTAAATTAAGTGAATATTTTTTAAAAATTTAGAATACATATAGATTTAATATTGATTCAAATTTTAGCTTCAAATTCATTCTCTACAGGTTTAGGGAATTTTTCTAAATTAGGACTGTAAACAGCCCTTTTAGAGTTAAATGGGCAGAATAGTGAAATTAAGTTGTTTTGCATTCTATGCACACCATTTTGGGGCTTCATGATAGGACAGAATATGGGATTATTTTATTGATAATTTTTAAATGAAATTTCATGTTTTAGGTGCTGGAAAAGGAAAGGATAGTGGTGGTGCAAACTGAACCAAAACTGTGAACTTGTTGTGTTTATTTTGAAAAGCTATTTTGTGAGTAGTTATTCAAGCCTTTTAAGCCTTTTTATAACAGCTATAAAATGAGTATTTCAGTGATGTTTAATGAGCCTGGATTGATGTATTTAAATGATTTTAATCCAGCTTGTTATACTTGAATTATATAAGTTAATTTTAAGCTTTAAAGGTTTCAAGTATATGAATTAAATGTGTTAAATCTATATGCTTTGTTTTGTGATCAGAATTGAGATTATTTTTATTACTTGGTAATTGAAATGAGCTTATGCTCAACCTGACTTCACTTCTTTGACCTATGACGAATATTGATTGATTTCGAATGGTTATTAAACCATAAATGTGATCATGTTGTTTTGATTGATTATTTGATGAAAATGGTATTGGTTTTGTGTGTTACCACCCTAAATGAGTTTTTGAATCTGATGAGATGATATATGCACATTTGAAGTGATGTTGGTTGTTATTACATAATAAACAATAGGGCACTTGATTGCAGGGCGGTGAAGGAAGAAGGGTCATTCCGTGCTAATGTAGTCGAAGGGTTAGCCTTCAAGTGTGCCTAGAGATTGAATTGGTGATGGCCTGTATGTTATGGCCTGGTTGTGATGCTTGTTTGGGGATGGTTAATACATGTGAAAGGTTATATTAATGTTTGTAAAGGCATGTGTTTTGCTTGACTAAACTTTGTATAAGTTTAAAAGTAAGAATGGCTTTGATATTTCAAGTCGATTACAATTTGATTTTAATTACTTATTATGTTGATTTGAGATAAATATTATATTTGGTTTAGACAAATTGTTTTTTGCTTGGAATATCTATTCATTGAGTATTGTTGTACTCATTTTACTCTGTTTTATGAACTTTTTCAGATAAAAGGGCTTGATAGTGGGTGGATTGAGCGAAGAGAGGGTGTATAGAAGTTCAGATTAAGGTTGGCCAACATCCTCGTTAGAGAAGCCTAGTATTTTTGTTTCTTAATTATGTTTATATAAGTATTGTAAAAGGATATATTCTTAAACCAAATAGTGGTGGCTAGGCTTTGTGTAAAGCATCTATGTATAAAAGTGATTTATATTGCTTATTAATGTTTACTCTACCATGCCTTTGGTTTGCAAAGATTTATATCAATCTAGTTATAAAAATGTGATTTTCCTATGTTACCTAATAATCCTATATTATAGTTATAAATCATAAATTCATCAAATTACAGGAAGGTTTTCTCATTTTCAATTACATGATTACATCAAGCTTATTTTAATTCTTTTAACTAATATAATTATAATTAATATATAATTTGATGAAATTAAATCCTTTGTTGAATGGTTGGTTTTAAACGTCCATCTCAGGCTACGTGAGACGAGGTGTGACATGATAGCTCTCAAATTTTAGGTGTTCCTCATTGAGATAGCCGCCCTTCTTGATTGCACTTCATGGCTCAAAGCTTGGAAAATAAAATATATACTCAAAATTCAAGTGTTAGAATATAAGCACCATAACAAGAATAATTCATTCATAGTCACCCTAGAACTATCTTACCTTCTAAAAATGTTATATGACATGAATTTATGCATCATTAATAAGGAATGATCTCTAATAAATCCAGTAGGCATAGCTTCCCCTTCACCAAAAGTATCATATATAATGCTTAGCCTGGGGGAATTCCTAAAAAATTAAGGAAAAGAAAATAAAAACAAATTTTGAAAAAATAAATTAATTTGATGAATAAAAGTTCTTAATTTTTTTTAGAGAAGAAAAGAAAAAAATTTCACGTAAACCTAATCCCTCCCCCCACACTTAAAATCAACATTTTCCTTAATGTTCTGAGTTTAGAGGGTGTTTGAAAATGATAATTAAGTTTGATAAAATTAGTTGTGTGTGTAGTGTGTAGGGGACACAGTTATGTCACTTAAGTGACACGACTGTGTCACTGTTCACGGAAAAAAAATTCAAAATCGATGACACAACCGTGGCACATGAGGGACACAACTATACTTGATTCATGTTTTCTAGTAGAACCATTCACTTGTCTGACATGGTTGTGTCACCTAAGTAACACAACTGTGCTTGATTCAAAAAAAAATATTATCAGTGAAACACGACTATGTCTACTCCCTGATTTATTTTTCTACTTCTTTTAGCAAACTTCCAACTCAAATGATCTTTAACTAATCACTCCTTGTCCCTATAAATTGTAGTTTCATTCGTGCACAATAATCACCAATTCATGTTTATAAACATACAACATTGCACAAAGATTCATACCTTCATTGCACAATTACTACAATTTATACAACTTACAACCCTTTTCAATGCTCTTGTTGATCATTTCCTTCCCTCTTAATTTGGTTGTATTAAAGTATCATATTTACATGTAATATAATATGAACTAACAAAAATTAATGAAATTAAAATGTTATAGTAAAAGAAAAATAATAAAATTAAAAATAAAAACTAAGTTATAGAGCTTGGTTAAGCCCACAAGAAGCGCTTGTTTATTAAGGTCATTAGCTTGACCATGGTTTGGACTATTTTATGGTGTTCTTCATGTAGGCAAATTAATGATGCCCATCTTCTTTGCTTCTATAGTACTTGTACAACTTCTGGCTATACGCTTTAAATTTGTGTCCTTAATTTTTTATTAATTCCATAACTCTATAGGAAAAAAATTATGACACTGTAATTAGTCCTAGCCATCTATTTTTAAGCTTCTCTAGAAATGATCCCATCTTAGATTTGCTAAATAACACATGATTTCCAATTTCCACACGTTTTCTCCTTTTGCTTGCATCATGCCACTTCTTTGTTTTTTCTTTATAATTTGTTGAACTTTCACATGGGGTAACCGTGTTTTGGTATTTAAGAAGCCCTTCTTCATAATAAGATTATACCTATAAACACTTCTCTATATCCTCCAAATCACAAGATTTTGCCAATCTCCTTTGTTGGACTTCACTCACACAATCATCTATCACATCAATTATCATGCCATTATTAAAGTTTAAAGGATGCTTCATACCTTGGTACATATTAAATTTAAATTATCCTCACCTACCCTCAATGTGAGAGTTCCTTCATAAACATCTATGATAGCCTTAGCAGTTTACATGAAAGGCATTCTAAGGATCAAAGACACATCTTCATCTTCCTCAAAGTCTAGTATAACAAAATCCACTAGAAAGATAAAATTTGTTACCTTTACTAAAACATCCTCCACTATTCTGTCAGGTTTCTTGATAGTTTTGACTGCTAGTTGCAAACATATATTTATTGCTTGAGCTTCCCTTAAACTTAGCTTCCTATAAATATAAAATAGCATTAAGTTAATAGAAGCAGCTAAATCACACAAAGCTTTTTAAAAATTTAAATTACTAATGGAGCAAGGTATAGTAAGACTCCCTGGATGTTTACACTTCAACGGAAGTTTGCTTGACATGATAGCACTACACTCCTAACTAAGTGTAATAATCTCAAACTCTTGCAACTTTTTCTTGCTAGAAATAAGCTCCTTTATATACTTAGCATATTTAGGCATTTGTGCAATTGCTTCAACTGATGGAATGTTGATATGCAACTTCTTAAACATCTCCAAAAATTTTGTAAATTGTTGATCATGTTCTGACTTATTCAGCCTGTGAGGAAATGGAGTAAGTGGTTCATAAGGTTGTACTTCCACTTTCTATTTCTGCTTTTCCTCCTCTGCTTCCTTTCCAACTTGAACGTCAGTTTATTCTACTTCTTTGCCTATCACCTCTTCCATCTATGTGTTCATTTTTTGCTTTGGTGGTTACAATTCAATTTCACTTCTCAAAGTAATAGCTTTAATATACTCCTTAGGATTCTTCTCTATATTGCTGGGAAGAGTCCCTTGATTTCTTGTGGATAAAGAGTTTGCCAACTAACCTACTTGAACTTTAAGATTATGAATAGAATATGAATGATTCCTAAATATAAGTTGAGTATCCTGATGCATCTGTTCAAATCTTCCTTTTAATCTCATTATGGCTTCATCTTGTTTATTCATTTTTGCAGTCACCAATTCTAAAAATTTCTCCATTTTGCTTTCCCGAGAAGATATAAAAGATGATGAACCCTTATCTTGCTAAAATTATAATTGATGTTGTTGCACATTTGTACCTCCAAATCCTGACGGTGCCTGAGGTCTCCATTGATTATTATTATTATTACTCCATGAAAAGGTTGGATGATTCCTCTAACTAGGATTATAAGTGTCCCCAAATATGGAATTCTATTGTTGACCTTTATTAAAGTTGCCTAAATAATTCACATTCTCTATAAATGAATTCTGCATAAGTTGACATTCAATAGTAGGTACCCTCCATGGCAAAGTTCACAGGCTGATGAAGAAATCACATTTAGTCCCATCTCATCCATTCATTTAGTCAATGCATCTAATTTTTCATTCATCATTGTAAACCCATCTATCTCAATTGCTCCCCCTTTTCTAGGTATAGCTCTCTCATTGGCCCATAGAAAATATTTATTGAAGAAAGCAATATATAGTTCTTGCCAAGTATTGATAAAATTAAGAGGCAAACTCTTGAACCATCTTTTTGCCCTATCTGTGACTAAAAAAGGAAAGAGGAAAGAGAATCAATCTTATTACTTTTGGTTGCACTCCATTCATTCTAAATGTAGAACGGTGCTCCAAGAATCTAGTCATTTGCCCAATAGGATCTTCATGTGATAACCCACTAAATTGAGAATTCTGAATCATCTGAATTATATCTGGTTTGATTCCAAAGTTATTAGCTACAATAGCAGGTTTGACAATAAGATTTTGATCTTCTTGTAAATGTGGACTAACAAAATCTCATATAGTTCTTTGCACATTTGGTCTGTTTTGATTTTCTGGTTGACGAGCAGGTTGATCTTGCCCATTAACCCCTTTATTTTCAACTCTACCATCCTCCACTTTGTTCATCCTATTTCTTTGTTCTCTAAGTCTCATGTGAAGAGTTCTTTCAATTTCTAAATCTACTTGAATTTGAATTTCACAAGAGTGCTTGAAAATCAAACAAACAAGACAACATAAAAATGCTTTCTAATACTAAAAATAAATAAAAAATAAAAATAAAATGTCTAAATAAAAAAATATTAATTTATTCTCTATATTAACTATTCTCTCCTCGGCAACGGCGCCAAAAACATGACGAGTGAAATCTACAAGTGCACGGAATCGTACAAGTAGTAATAAAAAGATAATGTTCCCACATGGATAGTGTTAATTACAGAGCTACTCTTAATATTTTGCTTGTTTAGACTATCGATAATTTAAATAAGCAAACAGAGTAAATTAAATATAAAATAATATAAAATTTTGTCACCACATCTATATAATTAAAGATATTAGGGTTTAAATTCCCCGACTCAATCTAATTCAAAATGATAGTAAATTCTCATTTATTATGAATAATATTTCATTTCCAAAGCATCTTTAATATTGTGATTTCTCTCTCAAGTACTCTAACAATTAATCAATTATGCTAATTACTCGATTACCTAGCTCTCACTATCATGATTAACTAGACATAAGCAGTTCATTCAAGGATTCTTCTATGGAATATTAATTTTGAGGTGTCTCTTGACTAAATCAATTCAAATTAATAGATTGTTATTGTTTTTCTCACTAGAATCAATCTCTTAATATAGTCCTAGTGTTTAAATCAATTCAATGGGTGATCAAGCCAATGAAAAGCATTAAATCCAATAACTCTCATGAAATGCATATTCTTTTATTGAGAATTTATCGAGTTAAGTTCATATTGAGTTGGGTTTATTAAAACCCTAACTAATCTACTTAGCCACTCATAGAAATTAAAGAAAAACAACAACAGATGAAGAATGATAACATATTAATAATTAAATAAAATAATAAGCAAGAGAATAAGAGAAGAAAAACTCTTTTATTCAGCTTCCTCAATAGCGTTCTTGATTTATCAATCCTTGTTGTTCATCCAAAATAACTTGAGTTTATAATGAAAATTAAAAATAAATTATTCTTGTGTAAAAAGAAAAAATAATAGAGTATTGTTCTTTAGGGTAGCAGCCCCCTGTCGTTCTCTATCTATGAAAAATAAACTTCTCTATTTATAGTGTTCTCTAAAAAATACTAAAAAAGCTTTCCAAAATAGCAGCCTCAACAGACACGGCTGTGTTTGTAACATGACATGGCTGTGTCATAATGTAACACAGCTATGTCACATACTTCTTCAAGTCTTCAAAATAGCAGATAGACATGGTTGTGTCTGCATTGTGACACGGCTGTGTCACTTCTCAACTTTCCAAATTCTTTGCTTTCTTACCCTCTTCTATAGCCAAGTTTCCTCCTAGCTTTAAGCTCTCATTGCTTTCATTCCAACATAGATTCCAATTTAAAGGAACATAACATATGCTCATTGCTTTCATTCTAACATAGATTCCAATTTAAAGGAACATGTAATATTCAATACCAAAGCAATGTAAAATGTGTAAAAAGTAACTAAAAATGCATAAAATAACAAATATAATATTATTCTAACTTATAATACATTTTATACCTAAAATATGCTTTGAAACAACAAAAACCTATACTTATGATAATGAAATGCAATTATATAGTGCTTAAAATATATCATTTTTAGAACTTGTCAGAACCCGTAATAACAAGATCATCAACATATACAAGAATAAAAACAACTTCACTTCCTTGGCAATAAATGAATAAGGAATGATCACTTTTGGATGCCATGAAGTGCAAGGAGAGCAAGTAGGACCTAAGCTATTGGAACCATACATGTGGGGCTTGCTTCAAGCCATAAATTGACTTTGTAAGTTGACAGACATGATTAGGATATGAAGAATCAATGAACCCATGTGGTTAAAACATGAAGATCATTTCAGAGAGATGCCCATAAAAGAGGCATTAGAGACATCCAACTGTTTCATTAGCCATTGATGCATAGTTGCAATAGCAAGGATAGTTCGAATGGTTGTAGCCTTGATAACATGGCTGAATATGTCTTTATAATCTAGATTGGATTGTTGAGTAAATCCCCGAGCAACTAACCTTGCTTTATAGCACTCAATGCTCCCATTAGAATGCCTCCTAATCTAATAAATCCATTTGTAACCTATAACATTAGCATTAGAAGGTCTTGGCACCAATGACCAAGTAGAGTTAGTAAGAAGAGCATTTCTTTCATTAGACATTGCATTAGTCCATACTTGATATTTGGAGGCTTGAGAAAATGTGTGAGGTTTAGTTTTAAGAAAATCAAGTTTCAGTGGAAAAGAAACAGCAAGGTGAGCATGGAGTTTGTGAAGAGTGGAAAGGCACAAGTTCATTGGATGTGTGCGAGTAGGTTAGGCTATAGCATATTAACTTAAATTAATAATGGGACTAGAGGGAGAGGACGTAGATGTAGAAGAAAATATACTAATGGAATTTATTGGTGGTAGAGTTGTATATGGAATAGAAGTATGGGTAAGTGGAGTAGGATGAGGTTGTGTGTGAGTAGATATGTGTGACAAAAAAGGAGTAGGACTCATACTCTTGATTGGAGAACCAAGTGAAGATTCGATGGATACTGTCATCCAAGACTGAATGGAATGAGGTGGCAGTAAAGTGGAACTTTGATGAGTTAATTTAAATGGAAATTTATTTTCATCTATTGAACCTTGAGGGCAAAACAATCATTTTTCATTGTCACAAATGATTAAGTAAAATTATATTTTGTAATAAAAGCTGAAGTCGGATTTGGTGAAAAATGATGGAAATGTTCATTATAAGTGAATTCCAAGCATTAGAAATCTTCACAAGTGAATTCCAATCATTAGAAAAAAAATTCTAGCAAAATTACAAAAATCAAATTTGCAATTTTTGTAAAATTCCCGAAGCTAGTCACCACCAGAGTCATGATCATGACAATGATAATGACGGACTGTCACCACCATGTCATGATCATGAAAGTGCAAAAATTCAAAATCTAGTCTTGGCATCCTCGATTTTCATGATCATGACAAATTCTTTATGATCATAATAATGTTGCAGACCTGCTTTTTCTTGGGTGGTTCAAACAACTCTCTTTGCATTAAATGCACCTCCAACAACTCTTTTTCTCTATAAGAGTTTAAATACTACTCAGAACAAAACTAGAAAAAAAAAAGAATGTTGTGCAAACACATTTAGAGAAATCTTTGAGCATTTAATATTCACTTAATTCTTCAACTACCTAAATCTTCATCTTTAATTCTTGTAATTTTTATTTATATCAAGAGTGTTCTTAAGTGTGGGTTGGTGAGTGTTTAAAACCATCATTTAATAGCTCATTAGTGGGCTTAAGTGAATTGGGTTAGAGTTTTAATCACTTGTAATCTAAAAAGATTGTTCTTAGCATTTGGGTTTGAGTATGAGCCTTTTAAAAAACAATTGGGTTTGAGTGTTAACCTTGGGAAAACACTTGTAAGCTAAGAGGATTATTCTTAGCACTTGGGTTTGAATGTGAGCCTTGTGAAAACACTTAGCTTTAAATGTGAGCCTTGGAAAAAAACTTGGGCAACTTGGTTTAAGCTTGTAAAAAATCTACACCTTAAAGTAGATTGTTAATGGATTAAAATTCTCAACAAGTGGTTCAAGAGAGGATGTAGGCTTTGAAGGCTGAACCTCTATAAATTCTTTATGATTTCTAGCTCATCTTCAACATTACATTGTGCTCTAAATCTATCTTTAGTTTGATTCTTTATTAAAAATTGAAATTTCCCACCTAGCTTAAAAAGCCAATTCACCCCCCCCCCCCCTTGGCACCTATGGAATTACATCATCAAATAAGACATGTATAGCAACACAGATTTTATTTTTCACAGTATCTAAGCATAGGTTGCCATGATGGGTAGGTGAGTTACCCTAAATAAAGACATGGTTGAGTTCTATAGGAAAATTTATTTCTGTTATACAGTCTTAACCATGGATAGAGTGTACACCCAAAAAATTTCAAGTCTTTATATTTTGGCGATTTATTATGTAGTAATTCAAAAGGATTGGAATTGTTGACAACACGACTAAGCATATAGTTAATCAACTGAACAATGGTTTGAAAAGCATATGGCCAAAATTTAAGTGGAATACTAGCATGTGCTAATAAAGTGAGACCATTGTCAACAATATGTCTCATCTTGCATTCAGAAATACCATTGTGTTCATATGTGTACGGACTTGCAATACAATGAACAATTCCTGTTTGTTTAAAATAAGAATTAAATGTTGAGTATTCCCCTTCCCAATCTGAATGAAAAGCTTTAATGTGGGAATTAAATTGATGAGAAACTAAGGACTCAATTTCTTTGAACATTTGGAAAACTTGACTTTTATGTTTGAGAAAATAAATCCAAGTAAAATGAGTGAAGTCATCAATAAATATAATAAAATAAGAAAAACTTAAATTGGATAAAAAGGTGCAGGTTTAACCTAAATTGGATAAAAAAGGTGCAGGTCCCCAAACATTTGAGTAAACAATGTCAAATGGATGTTTACTAGTGTGTTCAACAGAAGCTAAAGGCATTCTAGCCAATTCGCCAAGTTTACAAGCAGAATAAATGGGGTTAGAAACGAAACAAGAATAAGATAATTTATTTTTTGCAATTATTGAAGACACAATTAGTGCATAAGGATGCCCTAATTTGTCATGCTAATCATCAAAAGAAGTAGATGCTCCAAAGAATGTAGATTGAAGAGGCGGGTAGAGTAAATACAAGCCATCTTTCTTCGGTCCTCATAATAAGATTGCCTTTATCCTCTGATCCTTAACAAGAAAGTAATCAGGCCAAAGTTTAAAATAGCGTGAATTATCAATTATAAATTTTTTAACAGATAATAGATTCTTGGTCAAGGAAGCAACATGCAACACACTTTTAATTTTCAAAAGAAAGGAACCAAGTGATGGACATAAAGCATTACCTTGTCAAATAACAGGCAAACCTTGGCCATTCCCTACCTGGATTTGATCCAAGCTATAGTACTATTAAACATCATAAAGAGCAGTGGCATTTGGTGTCATGCGGTGACTCACACTAGTATCAGGAGTCCAACAAATATAATTTGATGGGGCAGTGGCTGACACTAGATGAGGCAGAGAAAGCTGTGGTGTTAAATGAGTAGAAGCTAAAATGCCATCAAATCAGGTAAAATGCGCCTATAGACCAAAGTTGATGGAACGGTGTTGATATCACTAGCAATATTTGTCCGCTGTGTGGTTGTGGAACCCACAGATTTGACAAGTGACTTGTGAGTTCGATTGTTGATGGAAGGAAGAAGATGTATGCCTTGGCACTGAAGGGACTACAAATGGGGAATTATGAAGAAGATCGACCAGAGAAAGTTGATGATGGGTGATATGTAACATGAGCTTAGGGAATGCCATTGAAGTTTTGAAGATGAATCTCATGAGCCAACAAATGACTATGTAATTCCTAAAATGAAATTGCCTCATAACGTAAGTTTAAAGCTAAAATAAGGGGATGAAACTCACTGCCAATATTTCGATAAATTATGGCATTAAATTTGGCAGTGGACAGTGGTCGACCAACAAATTCTAACTCATTGGCTAAGCTCTTGGCCTTGTGAAGGTAAGCGCAAACTGTCATATCATGTTTCTTTAATTCCTATACTTCAATGTGTAGCTGTAATTTCCAATTTTGAGAAATAGAGCCGAAGGCGGTGGACAATGCTTGCCAAATTGAATAGGAAGAAGTGAGACAAATGACATAGGGATACACTTCTTCGGTTAGAGAGGACAATAGCCAAGAGAGTAAGAGTTGATCTTTCTGAAACCAACTAGTGTATATATGGTTCTGAATTTGTTGTGTGGGATAAGTGGAAGAGGTGATGGTAGTTTTTGGTGCAGTAGAGGAGCCATAAATAAGACCGATCATTGCATAATAATTTAAGCAAAGTAAAAATTATGTTTTTCAGGCAAGAAAATACTTAGGAGAAGCTTGATGGCAAAGCTGTGATGACTAGTTGCTGTAGTGGGAGTAGAGTTAAGGAGAGCAACTTGATTGTTAGAAGTAACCATCGAAAAAAAAATTATAATCAGGTTAAAGTTTTCAAAGCTTTGATACCATGTGAACTTTGTAATCTTGTATATATTTGATTAAAAGAGTTTACAAATATATACACAGTACATGAGATAAAAGAATAGAAGAGATATGTATCTATAACCAAATACTAATAATACAGTAACAATAAGATAAGTATAATCTGTTACAAAAGAGATTAGCTAACACATACTGACGATAGAGGCATGTTAAATAAAGGAAAGCTGAGGCACATAATCCAGGAAAAGGAATGTAGTGGTCATATAATTACATACTTTAACTTCCATTTAGAGCAAAACCAATTGATTTCAATATTAGGGACTCCCTTCAGCCAATTCACCCAGTTATCTCCTGTAAGCTTGCCTTTCATCTTTAAGGCATAAGAATGTAGCTTATAGGGTTGGTAAGTTAAAGGATTAGTAGGAGCAACAAGCAAACCAAAATTTTCTCATAACCAAATCTAAAAAACTAATAAAATAATTTGGCCCTCTTAGTTAAAAACTGCGAGGGCAACTTAGTCAAAAATTAAGACAAGCCTGATAAGTTGAAAACCTAAATGGGTAGCTTAGGCAAAAATAAAGGCATAATAATAATAACAATAATAATAATAATAACAACAACAACAACAATAATAATAATAAAAGATTTTGGTTGTATACCTAAAGAAGAAGAAGAAGACTACCACAGAGGCAATGATGAACTTTGAAATTGTTTAAGCCAATGCTAGTTTCAGCCAAAATAATGGATATAGGATTGGCTTTATGTTCATCTTGGTCATGAACACTAATAATCCTAGTGTCACCATCTCCTTAAAGGGAAACCATCAGAAACTGGGCATAAACATTGTATGTAATCATCCTAACCCAAGCAGCACTGTCCTTATCTTTATTCGCATAGGTGGCAATTAAAAGGTACATGCTAATATTATCCTAGCTATGTGCATGAAATTTAATATCACTTGGAGGCACAAATATAAATAGTAAGAGTTTCGAGGGTAGAAATATAAAACTCCAAGAAAAATACAACAATTCACCAGTATAGTTCGATACATCCATGAGTCATCATCTCAAACGTTAAGCCACGGTCTCCATCCTTTGGTCTTGCCAACCATCCTTGGCTTGAATCATAAGTCCTAACATCAAAACTACCAACGTCAGAGCTCCCAATGCCTAAATCAGTAAGTTGTTGAAGATGTCTCTGATTCTTATGCTTAAGATCAATAACATAATTGTGTTCTAAATAAAGGACTTATTAGGATCATGTATATCATGCATACATTTGCATACATTTGTTGTGAAATACTTACTCTCCAACTATCTATAACCTGCATGGTAAAAAGTCTTTGGATTGAGGCAAGGTCATACAAATACTATGCCTAAATCTGAGGTACCTGTAAAATGCATGTACTACTAGAATTGGAAATTAATGTTGTAAAAGGTGTAGGAAAATAGCTAGAATACTCATATATAAGCTGTTAGAAGGGAGGAATAATATCATCAAGATAAAACTAGTGCTCAACAGGTCTCTGAACAATCCAAGCCAAATAAATTATAAACTGACTTAGCAAGGAAATATCACCAATACTGTCTAGAACACTAGGATCAAAAGGAGTAGTAAAACTTATTGATGCCTCACCATGAAAAAATCCATGTGATGGGATAAAGGACTCAGTGTCAACCCCAATATCCTCATCCATATCCCCAGCAAAAGTATCCAAGGGAACGCCTCTTTGCTCAAACTACACATGCATAAGAATAATTAGCACCAAGCAAGAAATGGAAAGAAAAGTTAATGCAATTATACCTCCTCTACTGAATACTAGTCTAGAGGAATCCTCTCCAAAAGGTTTGTCCAAATATATTCCTTATAGCCATCATGAGAACGCTCCACCAATGACAGAGCATTTGTACCCTATCATGCATCTATTACCTCTTGCTTAATCAAATCATTGCTCCAGAACATGAAAGTTATGAAAGAGAGTAGTATACGATGATAAGAAGGTGCACAATGCGAGAGATGGACACGTTCGCCTAAGTACCACATCTTGCAACCATAGCCAGGAAGAAGAACTCTTAACCTCTCAAATCTTATCACACTAGCCATAAATGCATACTACTAGATATGCTTAGCAGTGCTGAGATAATAAGCATTCATCTACAAAAAAAATAAACCAAGTAAGTTTTCTTGATTCTGATAAAAATAAAAGGCAAATTATTTCACTTTTGTTTTCTTACCAGGTGCCACTTAAGAAAGTTGATATACTCTCGGTGCACTCCAATCCTAGATGGACAAGTGAGAAGTGCCATATCTACCCATCAAAGGGAAACTCCTCTCAAGATTAGGGGCCCTAAAGCCATAAAGTAGTTTGATCTCTATGCTCTATGCCCAAAATCCACATACAAAGATAAGAAGTCAAAAGAAGCACAAAAATAAAATAAAAATAAATTATCAACTACAGCCAGAGATAAAAAAAATTTCAACAATTCTAGTAGATTTTACTCTAGAGAAAGTACTTTATTGTAATATTACAGAGTTGAAAAAATAGAGTTTTAAGAGTGGACAACTAAGGGTTGTAACCATTTATCAAATTATTTGTGGGCAATTATTGGCTGCAACATAATTGGAGTTTTAAGGGTGGACTGGATTAAGTTAGAAATGAAAAAAAATACATCCGAAATGATTTTTGATTTGATAAACCGTATATTCTCTAGTGTGAAAATATACATAGCGAGAAAGCTACACTAGAAATTACAAGGCAAAGCTGATGGCCTATACAAATTGCCTTTCTTTCTTTCTTTCTTTCTTTTTTTGATTTTTCTTAATTTTTATATTAGGTTTTGCGTTCTATTTTTTGTATTTCTCAATTTTGTGAAATTCTTCCTCTAATCGCCCCAATAGTGGAAATAGTGAAATACTTTATATTTTTGCTTCTTATATGTTTAAAGTAATTAATAAAATAGGTTCATTTGGTAAAGTAATTAAAATCAATGACTATAGACATTTAATTAAGGTTTATTAAAATCAATTTAGAATTAAGAGATTAGATTTAGGCTTTATTTAATTAATTACTTAGACATAGTTATTAATAATAGGCTTAATTTATAATTGGTTTAAGGCCCATAATTGATTAGCTTTATGTTAGATGTGAATAGATCTAGCTAGAAAAATTAGATTTAGGCTCATTTAGAATGATAAAATTTGTAGAAATAGGCTCATCAATAAAGTATTTTTAAAAATAATAGATTTAAGACCACTAATTAAAGATCTTATAGATTTAGACATATATTAAAAAAAAGTAGATTTAAGCCCATTAATTAAAGCTTATGCATAATGAGTAGATTTAGCCACATAACCATAATTAATGTAGACTATAATTACTTTTAAGGACTAAATGTTTGAATTTATGCGTTTTTACGTACTTTTTCATATAATAAATTCCTTTATGTTACTATAAATTTTGAGTATAAATGAAATTGTATGTAATCAGAAGAATATAACATTAATTAACAAGATAAATCTAAATGATATGAGACAAAAAAAAAGTTAGTATTCCATGCCCTCGGTGTGGTGCTAGGTCTCTTGTAAAGGATCAAGTTACCACCATTAAAAAATTGTTCCAATTATTAACCTGGGTGGTGACTCTATATCTTTATAATAGTGGTTACGTGTTCCCTAGAGTCCTGAAATCAAATTGTGTTATGTTTGCACGAGACTTGGGTACGCGTTAAACCCTGTTGCCTAAACATGTCACATTGCATTACAAACTTACTTACCTCTTGAAAAAGAGTCGACTAGTAGAACCCACACCAAAGTACTTTAGTTGTTATCTTGGTGGAGTTGAAGTGTCCCCCACTGTAAGCACCCAATTTCGGGATAATTAGGGCATGGATGCGACAGAGGACTCGATAATGAAAATAGACTGTGAAATTAGATTTATTGGTTTAAAACTAAATTGTAAATTATTTTTAGGAACTATTAATTTTTATTTTAATTATTGTTGTTATTAATTTTTTTTTTTATATATAGATTTTCAAAAAAAAAATTAAGTTTTTTTCTTAAAAAAAAAAAGAAAGAAAGCCCATTCATCACCAATTTGTAGGAAGATGGCCATATGGCCATCTTCCGTTTTTAACTGTGTTTACGTTTTTTTTTTTTTATCTCTGACCGGAAATGTAAGTTTTCAGTCGGAAATCTACATTTCTGATTTTTTTTTTATGAATTTTTTTGTATTTTTATTTTTTTTTATTTTTTTATTTGTTAGTTATTTATAGATTTTGATTAATTTTTATTTGATAA